>JAECUM010004581.1:0-100248 GCA_016617855.1 Megalonaias nervosa
GGTGTTTGATATGAAGGACGGTCCAGGTAGGCATTCCCAACTTCGAGGTGAATTCTACGATGGCGCAAAATGTATGCCGATAGCTGAATTCTGATCACTTCGATTATTTTACTATTAGTTGCGCATGCGTGGAACTGTTTTTCATTAGAACTTCTCTGTCAATCCTACAATAAATCCAAAATAATATTGGTAGTCCGAATATATTACGGTTCTTCTTTTGCGGAAAATATTTTTGACAAACAAAATGTAAGATCTTTTTGTAAATTACTGCACCGACCTATATCCGAGGCATATTTTTGTCTCGCAGAAGAAACGAGAACGTTCGTAGTATATAAAAATAGGGGTTCTGGACCACTTTTTTAAGAGTGGTGACTCCAGCGCATGGAGATGGGGGTGGGTGGGGGTGTTTCTACACCACTTTACAAGGGGCTGTCACTCCAGCGCATGGAGATGGGGGTTCTGGACCACTTTTGATGATTGTGATATTGTATGTGAAGATGGAGTTTCTGGACCATCTTGTGAGAAGGGGTGTTTCAGAGCTGCCCCTGCTTGATGGTGTTTTCTGGACCACTTTTTTGTTGTATCGTTTTTAGTGTGCATATTATATAGCACGGTGGCGTCCATGTGTGGATGTGTGCCATCGGTGAAGTATCGTTTATCGTCGAATGGGCATAGTCCTATTTTGTTTATGAGTACTGTGGGATATCGTATGTTGATGTGAACGGAATCTTCTCATGGAGTGAGTGTCTCTAGTGATCCATGGCGGTAATGTGTCCGATGACAGGTTTTTTTTTTAAACTCATTTGGCTATTTTCATGACGGTACCATCTTCGAGTGTGATGCAGTACATTTTGGATCGAAGTTCGACGAATTCAGTTATGGGTACGACGTGAGTTTCATATTTGAACTTTCATAGCACATTTTTTATTATCATCGCAGTGGAATGGGCTAATTTTTGATAATCGCTGAGATCGAACAGTTCTCGGTGTTGATACACGTCCGCGTAGACGTCGTCGGTTTGAATCTCATACAAGAGTGAGTCGCTATCGGTCATGAGCAACGTAGCCTTGTTTCCGTGTTTGCTTTTGATAAAGTGGTAGTGAAAATGGAGCATGAACTTTTTTTTATAGAGATCGAAGACCGCCTCGCCGACGTAGATGGGTTTGTCCAGCTTGAGATTTGTTTTTCTGGATTCGACAGCGACGAGTTCTTCATCGAATATTTTCATGTGGAGAAAGGCATCATTGACGACCATTTTATCTCGTCGTCACATATCACCGACGATTTCTATTTTCTTTCTGCGTCTGATGTTTTCCATGGTTTTTCCGAACACGCTGTTGGAGAAATTTTTACCGAAGTCCGTGGTGGCTTTGGCTCGTTGTGTCGTGTTGAAGTCAATATAGGTTTCCATCCACGGTGACTGACGAAATTTGAGTCCGCGATGAACCTCATCGAGAAGGAGTCCGTGTTGAAGAGCTTGTTCGAGCAGCCTATGGTGTAAAACAAATTAAACAAGGATCTTCGTGCTACTGCTAATCAAATAGAAAAAAGTACAGATCGTATTTGGAAGAACAGCAGAAACAGTAGTAGCCTGAACAAAAATTACAACAACAACAACAACAGATATAACTGGTAGACTTAAATCATGGCTCACAGGACCAAGGGAAGAGGATGAGCCAGAAGGAAGTGGAATCGGTGGCACCATCACTAGAAGTAACAACATCCGATACTATAAAAATCCAGCCGAGATTCTCTGGCGGTTAAAATTGCTGATCGCTTCTAAACAAGCAGGGAATGTCGGCGTGGAGATTGATGACGACATGGTGGATATACTCAGTCATCTTCTGGATAGCAAGCTTGTCATGGCGGATCAGTATCAGATTCTGGAAGAATTTTTTTTTTTACTAGATCGGAAAATACTACTCATCAACGACATTTAAATCAGTTGCTCTAATGAGTCTTGCAAAATAATGGACTGCTATTTTGACAGCATTTGTCAAAAAGCGTTCTTTTGTTCTTGTACTCGAACAGTCTTCAGATCACATGTGCAAGTGTCTTTATCGTTGTTAACAACTTTGTTGTCACAGAAACATTTTCGTGCCACTAGAACAATAAACGATTCGTGGTACTTTTTGACTTCGTTCTGGTTTATTAAATTCCAGAAATTCCTCCTTTGATCGGATCATAATTGTGTGTGTGAACCAAAATATGGCTAATATTTTCTAGAATCCATCCAGAACCGTACGAAGCGTGTTTTTCAATTATGTTGGAAATTTGCTGATAGATTTCGTCGGCCATTTCATCAATGTCGGTTTCTGGAAGAATTTTCTTATACTAGATCGGAAATACTGTTCATCAACGACATATAAATCAGTTGCTTTAATGAGTCTTGCAAAATAATGGACTGCTATTTTGACAGCTTTCGTCAAAGTGAGTTCTTTTGAAATAACCAACTTGATAATTTCACGTAGATCATTAAAGTTGAATCTGACCGATTTGACGTTTTTAAACTCGTACATCTTGTTAAAACCATCGAACGATGATATTTTTATTTCTAAATCGTAATTGTTTGTATGGTGTTTTATTTCATTGAGAACGTCTTTGAAAATTTCCTGACGTTTTTTTAAGATCAATAATTCCTTCTGCTAGCTTTATAAAATCTTCATTCGATCTTGGATAAGGAATTGTTTTAGCAGTACGTTTTTTTATAATAATCCAACAGTTGTTTAGCAACTACATGCCGTGGAGTATTGAATTTTTCATAGATCTTACTGAATTAAGTAAATCGTCCGTGGAAATTTTGTCACCGAGTTTTTTTAATCGCCTTCGAAATATCATCAATTACTCTTTTTTTTTAGAATATATTTTTATCGGCGCTTTTACAAAATATTTTCAAGTAGAGATTTTTGGCGCGAACGAGCACGTCCCAATTGAGTAGCTCGTATACATCCTGCGTTCTCTTGTCCTGAGAAATTTTTTTATGTTGTATTTTATACTAAAATTATACCTTCAATTAAGATTGGTTATAATTAAAACTAAAACTTAATTAAATTAAAATATTAATATAATTAGATAATGCCATTTCCAGTTGGAATCAACCGTTGTCGCTGGCTTTTACAAGGTTCTACAGAATTTTGTAATAGAGACTGTTACAGGGAATTTTGTGGGCACCATACTTTACAATCAAAGAGGACAAAAACTACTGGCCAAAACTGTGTCTGAGCTGTGGAAAAGGTGTACGAGGCCAATATCAGATTTGTATGGATTGTGGTGGAAACAGTTATCGTGCATTAATCGCTTACTACAAAAAATGGTCTCCAAAATTAGGAGTTAAAAAAATAACGCCTCCAACAGTTGAGGAGTTCCTACAAGAACAAACGGTTGTTTGTTAATTAGTTTCAAGTAAATAAATAATAACGAGACTCTTGGGTAATGATATTATCGCACTAAGATTATTTCAACATCACAAAAAACACAGCAATGAAAATTACTTCCTTAATAAGTTATGTTTGAGCAAATCGGGTAAAAAATATTACATGCCGGATTATGGTGTCACAGTCAGTGTGAAGGTGTTATATGATGAAGTAGTGCCTTTTGTACCAGATCCTGATGAGGATTATTTTCATGGCTTATTACCGAGCGTATTTAAATATTGCATGAATGAACTTGAACCGAAGCTTGATAGACGAATCTACGTGATGCTTGGTATGCATACGATTGATTTAGACAGAATTCCAGAACAGTTACCTGAAAGTCTTTGCGAAGAAAATTTTGTTGGAAAAAAATGTATTTTGCACGCTCGCGAATTACACTCAAATTTTTTCTCAAACTAGCTGTAATTAAATCTAAAAATAAATAAATAGATATCAATGGTGTCCCCGAACGATTTGATCGCGTTGGATTTGCTTGAACGAACCAACGGTATTAACTGTTTTTATTACAAAATAATCCATGGACCAAACGGTGAAAAATATTATTTGCCTCCTGGTGGTACACAAATCATTTTTAAAGTTGTTAATAACGGAATTATTCCTTGCGTCGGTGGGTCAAGCGATCTAACATTATTTTCACTGATTAAGATCGGTGGCGAATTTAGAAATGAATTCAAGCGCAGATTTGATCTACTGTGTTTACCAACTGTCACGATAGAAGAATTTCTTCATAGGCCACTTACCCAGGAAGAATCCGAAGCAAAGTTGATCGTTGATAGATTAATAAGTAATTCTTGAAATAATTTTGCAGAATTCAAGGAATTCCGTGATTTTTTTACCCATCAAACGATTCGTTGAAAACCATTGAACGACAAACTGTAGAAAAATATCAACGATGATTCGTTGAAAACCATCGAAGAAAAACTACAGAAAAATATAAATAATGATTCGTTGGAAACCATCGAAGATAAAAGCACAGAAAAATATCAACAGCGATTCGATAGAAAATCACCAACGAAAAAAGTACAGAAAAATATCAATAATGATTTGTTGTAAACCATCGAAGAAAAAACTACAGAAAAATATTAATAATGATTCGTTGATAACCATCGAAGAAAGAACTACAGAAAAATATCAACGATAATTCATTAAGAAATTTTCTCATCAACGTCGTAAAATTCTTATCAACATCTCGTAGAAACTTTTTCTCACGTCGTCGTTCGATTTTATCTAGTCGTTGTTGCAACGAAATGTTTTCGCTGACTAATTCTTCATTTTCACATAGCAGTCTATCAACAATTATTTCCTGATTTTTATGCTCGTCACAGACAGCATTAAAATCGTCATTTAGTTCTTGTACCTTTTTGGCGGTATCAGTTTTAACTAACGTGGACAAGTCCTTATTTTTCTTATTTGCCACTTCAGATCATCATTTAATTTACTAATAGTTGTTTGCAACGAATCATTACCCTCACAAGCTTTTTCAAGATCAGACTTAATTAATCATGCTCAACCTTTTCTCGGTTTAATCGCATGTTAATTTCGCTACTAGATCATCAGGTGCTTCAGGCGATGCTAGTTCTTTTTTCAAACTCGTCCAACTGCGTATGTAGTTTTTTATTAAGTTTTTTCACAGCTATCGATCACTGAAATATTTTCATCGTTCGTTTGTTCGAGTTTTTCAACGATTCCCTTTTGTTGTTGTATCTGACTCTGTTGTTTATCGAGCTCGAACAATATGCTATTTTTCTTTTTTAGCTTTTCCTCGACTAATTTATAGTAATTCATATCGTACAAGCAACGTTTGGTATTTTCCAGGTAATTCAATTTCAAATTTTCAAAGACGTTCTCAATGAAATAAAACACCATACAAACAATTACGATTTAGAAATAAAAATATCATCGTTCGATGGATTAAACAAGATGCACGAGTTTAAAAACGTCAAATCGGTCAGATTCAACTTTAATGATCTTCGTGAAATTATCAAGTTGGTTATTTCAAAAGAACTCACTTTGACGAAAGCTGTCAAAATAGCAGTCCATTATTTTGCAAGACTCATTAAAGCAACTGATTTATATGTCGTTGATGAACGGTATTTCCGATCTAGTATAAAAAAAAATTCTTCCAGAAACCGACATTGATGAAATGGCCGACGAACAATTTCAAAAGGCAATGGCAAATTTCCAACATAATTGAAAAACACGCTTCGTACGGTTCTGGATGGATTCTAGAAAATATTAGCCATATTTTGGTTCACACACACAATTATGATCCGATCAAAGGAGGAACATATGTTGAACTCCCTACGGCAATGAAAAAAACAAACAAACAAACAAAAAAAACCAGACAAACAAAAAAATCGTGTGTGAACGTTAAGAACAACGACAACAAGTGTGTTCAGTGGAGTTTGTTATCAGCGTTATATCCCGCAGATGATAATGCTGATCGTGTTAGTAAATATCTGCCTTACCACTACCGAATAAATTTTACTGGGATAGATTTTCCAACTGCGTTCAATCAGATTATTAAAAAATCAGAAAAACAAAATCCTGAACTGTTCCTGGGTGAAATTACCGTTCTCTCGTTGAGTGATTCTAACAAGCTATTCCCGGTTCGTATTTCGCCGTTGGCAGGATGTTACAGTGACATAACGATTAATTTTTTGTTGCATAAAAATCATTATGTTTGGATAAAACACTTCAGTAGATTTATTAGTAGCAGTCTCAGTAAACATAATGGGAAAGTTTATTTCTGCTATAATTGTCTATACGGTTTTACAGACCACACAAAACTAAACGAACACAGCAAATATTGTATTGAAGTACAAAGAATTTCAATGCCGGGAGACCACAATGGTATTCTGGAATTTAATAAACCAGAACAAAGTAAAAAAGTACCATTTGCAATATGCGGTGACTACGAATCGTTTATTGTTCCAGTGGCACGAAAATGTTTATGTGACAACAAAGTTGTTAACAATGATTAAGACACTTGCATATGTGATCTGAAGACTGTTCGAGTACAAGAACACGTACCAGCCTCATATACACTAAATACGGTCTGTATCGACGATCGATATTCCAAACGAGCTAATTTGTATCGCACCGACGCTAAAAACACAGAACCACCGCAAGTACAGGTTAAAATATTTATTTGCGGAAGAAGCTCGTATCAGGGAAATCCAATCAAATCCAGCTGCAGAAATTCCGTTGACGGACCAAGAGAGAAAAAACTATTATAACGCGTATAAATGTTATATCTGTGATAAATTGTTTGTAGCCGGAAAAAGAGCTCTGTATCATTGTAGATTGTCTGGAATGTTTCTTGGAGCCGCACATGAGTTTTGTAAAATAAGCTTAAAACCACAAAAATGTATTCCTGTTGTCTTTCACAATTTGCGTGGTTATGATGGTCATTTCATTTTACAGGTGCTTGGTCATCCCGATATTGTAGAATACTGTCGTGAGAAGAAAATCAAATTATGCGGAATTCCAAACAACAATGAAAGATTTATGTCGATAACAATCGGTAAACTGCGATTCATCGATAGTGTACCATTCATGAAGTATTCGTTGGATGTGCTCGCGAAAAGTTGTTCGAGCTTTCCGTGTCTTACAAAAGAATTTGGTAATGAAAAGTTGTATTTGTTTAAGAAAAAAGGTTATTTACCGTACGAACATTTTAATAGCCATTAAAGATTCGCAGAAACGTCTTTGCCGGGCAAGAAAAAATTCTATAATTCGTTGAAATTGGAAGATATCTCCGACGAAGAATATAATCACGCTCAAACAGTTTGGCGAGAATTCGGTTGTAAGACGTTTGCTAACTACCATGATATTTATTTACTCACTGACGTGCTTTTACTAAGTGACATTTTCGAAAACTTCCCTGAAACGAGTTTGAAATATTACAAGTTAGATCCGTGTTGGTATTTCTCATCACCAGGTCTTTCTTGGGACGCATTAATGAAGTTTCCAAGATCAAACTGGAATTGTTAAAAGACCCCGACATGTATCATTTTATCGAAAGAGGAATTCGTAGCGGAATCAGTATTATCATGAAAAAATATGCCACCGCTAACAACAAATATATAAAGAAATTCAACATTGACAAATTGGTCAAATATATTTTTTAATGTCACAGCCGATGCCTTATGGAGGTTTTCGGTGCATTTCTCCAGAACAGTTTATCGAGGAAACTAAGAATCTGACTGTGGGAATGAATGACAAATATAGTTATTTCGTAGAGGTTGATATTGATTATCCAGACTCGTTACACGATCTGCACAATGATTATCCGTATTATATCTGCCATTATAAAAATCTCAAACAAGCCGTTGATGCTAGATTGTTGTTAAAATCCATAAAGTCCTGAAGTTCAGTCATTGTTCTTGGATGAAAGGTTATATTGATTCTAACACAGCTCGACGAGCACAAGTGACTACAGAATTCGAGAAAGGCTTTTTCAAGCTGATGAATAATTCCGTGTTCGGTAAGACCATGGAAAATATTCGAAAACGAGTCAATATCCAGATCGTCAACAATAAAGAACGCTGCAGAAAATTAGTTACATCAAATACGTTTGAAGAGCTGATAAACATCAATGAGAATCTTGTATTGATCAAGAGGGAAAAAAAACAACTTAGTGCTTAATAAACCGATCTACGTTGGTGCAGATGTGTTGGATCTTTCAAAATGGCTCGTGTACGATTTTCGTTACGGGTTTGTGAAAGCGAAGTGGCCAAATGCAAAATTATTGTTCACGGACACTGACTCATTCGTTTATGAGATAAATGGACCGGATTGCACTAACGGTGATGTATATCAAGATATCTACGATAACAGAGAATTATTTGATATTTTTGATGTGCCTCGTGATAATCCTTTTCACGATCCTACAAACAAGAAAGTCATCGCTATATTCAAGGACGAAGCCAACTTCAAAATTATTTCCGAATATGTTGGTCTCCGTAGTAAAATCCATGCGCTGTTACGTGATGATGATGAAGAAACTAAAAAAAAAAAAAAAGGCGAAAGGCTGAAAAATGATTATGACAAAAACAAAATACGATTCAAAAATTTCAAACAAGCACTATCTTGTAGACCAAACGAAAAATCGATTGTGTAACCACAAGAGGATTTCGTTCTTACAAACACACCATTGTCACCGACGAGATTACCAAGAGCGGCTTAAATAATTTCGATGACAAACGATACTGCATTGATGGTATCAACACGTTCGCGTTGGGTCATTATTCAACTCATCTCGGTAAAATTATTTGTTAATTTTTGAAGGAGGTTTTAATGGGACGTTTTTCGTTTGAAAATCCGATTTTTGAAATGTTTCTATGGATGCTTTTATTTTCGTCAGAAACGGTTCTAGATAAAGGTGAGTCTGAAAAACCGCAAAATTCTTTGTCATGGCCTGATTATTTCTAATCTTTTTGACATAGGTTTTATTTAGTCATTCTTCGTACTATAAGCATATTTTTCACGTTTTTGTTGTAAAAGCGTTATTCTACGTCATAAACGGCTCTAGCTAAAGGTGAGCCCGAACTCTACTGTTTCTATACTACTTATTCTCATGCCAGAACTGTGATTCCTTGTATTTAACATTTTGGTTCCGGTTATGAAGCAAAAACAAGCTTGGGAAATGGACTTCTGTATGCAATGAAGTGGCACATATTTCTCACAAACGAAACCTGCACCGTTTAATGCTAATAGAGGATGCAGTCAAACTGAGAGGACAGCCATATTGACAAACGCTGAGTCTATCCTAGCATTATAAATTACTAGCCGTAAGGATATTTTAATTTAATTTAATTTAATTTTTAATTTTAATACACAGTTAAGGTCGATGGAAACATCAAAGATACAGCATGCAGAGGGTTGGCGGATGTGAATGCACATAAAGAAACTGGCCTGATTAATAAAACTGTTGTATTAGTTGATAGCCAGACCTGTCCTTGCTGTTAACGTAAGTGTCACATGTCGACATAAGATTTTATTCACCATCGATGCTAATAAATGTTTGTGTTTTCATTGGGTTTTATTTTTAGTATCGACAAAGAACACGTTTTCTTATGGCACGCAGCCTTCGAATCAGATACTATAACTTTTATGAAACAACTCTGTTCAGAATTTTATCATTCTTGCTACACACTAAGAGTATTTTCTAAAGTTGTAAATCATTCACGTTTAGAAAAAAAAAAAAGCTTCAGCTATCAGCCCAACAAGCAACGTTAAGCAAAATAAAGCTTGCTTGTAAATTGTGTGTATATTGCAAACCATGGTTTGAAAGACAGAGTAAACTGTATTTTTTATGAGGAAATAACTGGTTGCCTTCCAAAGTGCAAGAAATTGAGGGTAAATAAAAATGTTATTGTTCGCAGAAAACCAAACACTGAAACCTATGAAAATAAACGAGTTGAGAGGACAAACTTGTATATTTAAAAGAAAAACACAAGAAAATGCAGCAGCTGGATAATGGATTTATTTTTGGATGTGGTCTTGCCATATTCAAGTTAAAATTGTATACTACTGGGTATACCGAGCGTGACTATCCATCACGTAATAGGCAATTATAGCGGAGAGAGAGAGAGAGAGAGAGAGAGAGAGAGAGAGAGAGAGAGAGAGAGAGAGAGAGATTTCTGTGAACTAAGTTATTTGCCGTGATATGACATACTGTCATCATAAATATTTTAGACCACAAAGCACTTTCTAGTTAAAGAAAACTTCTGTAAAGTTCCCAATCTGTGGTCAGAAAAGTAGCGTCTGAACATCCATTATGGGTAGAATTAATATTCGTACCAACATAGCGGTCGCAGATCAAGGAATGGATTTTCAGTCAAATATTCATTTTAAATAAGAACCATGTATTACTATTAAAAAAAATTTAATTGCATTATACCATTATTTCTTATATAGATATTTATTTCAACGTGCCTTGGCAAATATCAAAAATGGTGTGGAGTTGTTACTAGCCTCAGAACTAAGTAAAAAAAATATATAGTACGTCCTCCTCGAGACATTGAATTTGCCTGCAGTGCGCATCATATCGACTGTAGTTATTGTTTTGCTCGCAATTATTATTTCCTTCAAATATTCATCTGGAGTTTATTTGAAATTTTAACCGCTCGACAGTAATTATAAGAAAATCGCAGGCATAGGAAGTATGTTCCTAACACGTCGTAGAACTCATTGGACAGTTCTTTTGGGTTTTGCTTTTTGGTTGGTGAATTTTTATCAGATAATGACTGATTGCAACAGACATTGTTTTGGGTTTTGTGGGATTTACCGCCATTTCATCACGTGATAGGCTATACGTGGTGGCCAGCATATTTTATGAGAGGAAGAACCCGGAAACCCCATGAAGAACAACAGACTCGCGGGAAGCTAATAGAAAGCTTTCTCAAATATCCACGTTGGTCGAGCCGAGACTCAAACCCACGCGGACAGAGATGAAATTTGAGTGATCTGTAGAGGCAAGTGCCTTAGTTCACTCGGCCAGCCGGGGCCCATGATTGCAGAAAACGAAGAATAATTCTTCATTAAAGACGCAAATATAAACTAGCCAATCAAATTACGGAAAGCATGCTTGTAAGATTTTGATTAATTGTCATGTTAAATTTCTTGTACACTTAATAACCTTATACTGAACCAACACTACCCCAACCCCTCTTTTATAGTGTTCATGTCTGACAAAGTGCTTTTTTAACATTAACTTCTAAAAAGGCTATGAGCCTTACACTTCAGCAAAGTTCAATGTTATTATAATAAACTCACACGGTTCGCAATACGAGTCTCGATATTGAGATATTTGTATCTTTTGTAGGAATATACACCAAGTTTGCCGTTCAACCGAAGCCAACGTTATGACATTAGGCTGAGGTCTGTGAAGGCCTTAGCATAAAAAGACATTTTCATGGAAAGACGCAATCCCGTCCATTCTCTCCTACACATTTCGTGTTTATTATCTAGCTTAGAAAAGGCATTAAAACAAATACAGATCTCAATGATTATGTTTATTGAGCATAGCGGTATTGAAAAGAACAATAAAAGTATAGCGATCACAGTGACCAAAGAAAAATAATAAAACAGTCATACTAGTAGGTAAATACTTGAAGTTAAGAATACTGTTGGAAATATCGAACATATATTGTAGTAACTTCTGCGGTAAGAAAGAAAATCATGTAATACTGACATATTTTAGAAGTGTCAAACTCTCTTTCCTCTATATCTATCCCACCCCCAGTAAAATTAAAATTAAAATTGAACAAGAAGTATAACACGTAAACACAAGCGGTCCCAATAGGTGTAAGACTACACATTTGATAGGATGAAATATAACGACAAAATAAAATGTACGCACGTTGTTAAAACTGGTTTGCCTAGACCATACTAATTAACATATTAACCTATTCATTTTTATATTCTGCCAATTAAAACTTGAACGACTGAGTCAAAAAACTAACACTACTACAGTAATGTTATTTTCTTTTGTGATTATTAAACTTAAACAAATTTAATTGTATATTATTTGTCGTGTTTCTGTTTGCTTGATTCTTTTTCAATCCATTCTTATTGCTGTTAATTACTGAGTCCAATTAACAGGGCTAAAAAGTGAAATCCGAGTAACTGCCTTTGCGATTCCAGTACAAAAATTTCTTTGATTTCCACCATCATTTATCTCTTGGGCCTCAAAGACGTTAAAAAAAAAAAATCTTTTCAAAAACTGCATGATTATTAGATGAAAAATTAATTCCGATAAAATAAAGCCTGAGACATGTATTCTTTTTATACACATCATTCATCAGTTCAAATGCCTTTTGAATATATATATATATATATATATATATATATATATATATATATATATATATATATATATATATAAATATAAATAACAGAAACTTTATTTCAAGAATGGTTTTTACCATGATTTTATTAAATTATATACCTGACAAATATCCTAGCTGTACTTCTGCCTTTACTGAACAATACAACTTTACAATATATAACATAGTTTGCTGAATTGTGTTTGTTACGTTCGCATCCATTACAAAAACGAAAGAATAAGTGTGACTTAATGTGATGCTAATCAGCGGCCCGTTGTGTACACATTTCATTCTCTTCCGGTGAGCATTCTTTAGGTTATTCCTTATTTGGTGATTCCTGATTCGATGAAAGAGGGCGCAACCTAACTTTTGGATCTACATAGCCAGATCGTGTCGTAGTTTCCCAGCTATTGTAAACTGATTTCACTTTGGCAGAGTCAATTTCCGGTTGATGTCCCGGAAAGGAATGAGGATGACGCTCTGAAATAATAATAATAATAAGAAGAAGAAGAAGAAGAAGAAGAAGAAGAAGAAGAAGAACAACAACAACAACAACAGCAACAACAACAACGAAGACAATGATGATTATGCTGGCACAATGGTGACGACGAAAAGAAAACTGACGTCACCAAAGATGATGCCGAGAATGAAGTTTTTTCCAGCGGTGATCATGGGTTAATTAAGAAACAGTCTGAAAATCAGCGTCTTACATCAGCATTCTATAGTTTTAAGATTTGTACTAGTCAAATATGCACTTAGGCCTACTTATGAGCCAAAATTCTGTCAAAGTCAGCACTAAGATGATCAACACTTACTGCATTTGTTGATTGTTGTTTTGTAGAATATCAACACATGAAGGTTTTATCATAATGGGGCATATCTAACAAAGTGCCTTGCCCAGTGATGCACCTTTCTCATGGCAAGTTCGGCACACCAACCACTCAGCTCAGACCTAGATACAATGGCAGATCTGGGTTTGCGCAGTTTTCATTTGGGTTCGGTGGGGGCGGGGGCATGTAGAACACATAGCTTAGACCGTGATGTGCCGGCACGTTACTGCGCTATTCACAACTGGGCGCGTCTCATAATGGGATAAATACATGTGAAAAGACTTAAAGAGCGCACACATTCTCAGAAAAGACAGTCCATCAAGGAAAACTGTGACGATAAAATTTCAACTCTAGTGTCACACCATCACTCATCACACTTATGTAAATCATTAAAACATAATTTTCAGCCATGCCAGAAATGTATATAGTCAGTAACAAACGTATTTCCTAACTAGGGTCCTAAAATAACATTTAAATACTTGATAATCAAACTTCAATTTTTTCACACATGTAAAACTCGGAATATAATATAGACATCTACTCGTCCACATGATTACAGCCTTTAACTCTCATTTCTAGTCCAGCTGGCATTTTTACCCTCCATAAAATACGACTGTTCTCTTGCACAAAGGCACTGAATCTTTTGATCTTGATGTCACTGTAATTATTAATGGATGAATGGAATGAATGTGGATATCACAACAATTCAAAACTTCCTCTAATGCTAATATTCGCAAACTGTGAAATTCCGAATCAATATTCTCCACACACACATACACACGTACACGTTTTATGCTAATTCTGATTTATTTAATTTTTAATTCCTGTTAAAATTTAGAAACCGTCAATATTTTTGTAACATGAATTAACTTGTATCAAACATTTGAGTTTAAACATATGTTTGTATTAAATTAAATCTGTATCAGATGAGACGGGACCAATGCAATTATGGTGATCAAGGACTGCCCCACGTGTTATATTTTAATTTTTGTTTTAAATTATGAACTTGTAGACTGATGGACACAATGTTCATCTTACCCCCACAACATACTTTAACGAGAGAGAGAGAGAGAGAGAGAGAGAGAGAGAGAGAGAGAGAGATAGGCAGAGACAGACGGACAGGCAGAGTGATGGAATTACACACGGATGGAAAATCATTTCATCAGAATTTAAGCTGTGGTTCATCGTTAATGGTTCATGCACACTGCACATTTTACCGTTAAAGACCATGCTTTTCTACATTTTCGAAAAGTGAAATCTAAGGACAAGTTACAAATACAACTGAGAGTCCAATACATAAAATTATTGACCCGATTTGAAAATTAGGAGTCTAGGATCCGAAACTGAAAGTCCTGATAGCAATGACGGTCGCACAACCGAGAGTTCTGTGGGGAAAAAAAGGTATTACAAAATCTCAAACTTTTGGGTGAAACTTTCAGATATCTTATAAACCAGGGCACAGCAAGGTTTCAGGTTCATGGAATGATCAACGTTTACCTGTGAGGGTTAAATAGTGCTATTTACGGTAGAATCAGTCAAAATACGTTAATGTATCATTTTTATATCAAAGAAACTACAGGTTATAATAATACGTTTCATGACAGGATAAATCGGAACGTAGTTCGATTTTTCCGTCGCATTATAGAAAAAAAACGTTATTTGACTTGAACTGGAAAGTGACGAAGATATTGCAGCTGATGGTAGGATACGATATTTTGTGTGATATGATATAAAATGTTGTGCTAGTTATTGTGAAAGGAGGAAATTTACTATGCAATATTTTGACAGTTATATTGTCCCTTCCACAAGTAAATATTTTATGTTCCCTTAATGCATAGAGTTCACGGTAATTAACACACTCTTTAACTTACCTTTCAGATGCTTCAATTCTTTGGGAACCTCGTAGGGATTCTTATTATAATCTGTATCATAGGTTGTCTCAAAGTAATGATTGTACTGAAATAAGGAATAACAAACAATTAATTTATTTGTACATATATGGCTTATAATCAGATGGAATCGTTATTATTATTATTATTATTAGTAGTAGTAGTAGTAGTAGTAGTAATAGTAGTAGTAGTAGTAATAGAAACAGTTTCAGTAGTGTCATCATTATCGTCGTCGTCTTCGTAATCCACATAAGAATAGCTGTCTGATAGCAGGCGTTAATTAAATGTACTGGCATACTCGAATATGGTTATACACTTCGACAGGGATTCCATCGTTGAACAGAATGTCCCAATGTGTGCAATGCAAAAGAAAGAAAAAAATGTAATCATTTCGTCGAGTTACACGGAGAAAGTGTGTGTGTGTGTGTGTGTGTGTGTGTGTGTTTGTGTGTACGTGCGTGCGTGTTCATATCACTACGATGTCTGCAATACGGCAGTTTATACTGATGTCTAGCGCTGGTGCATCATGCCGCAGATATGTGGCACAATGTCCCATCCAGTCATATTATCCTGACATCGGGCCTACTAGTCCTAACACTAACCTCTTAATGCTGAGCGCCAAGCGAGACAGCTGCTAGTACCGTTGTTATAAGTCTTTGGTATGGCTCGGTCGAAGTTTTTTTGCCCGCGTTGAACCCGCGACCTCCCGCATCCAAGGCAAACGCCCTAATCACTTAGGCCACCGGAGCAGTAGAAAGGGTACGCAATTTTCAGAAAATTTATGTGGGCATCAGATGAAAAGAAAAAGTCTTCACGTACCAGCTGTGACTTACGCGTGAGTTCGAGTCTTGGACTAGGCTAGTGTGAGAAAGCTGCCAGTAGCTTCCCTTCGGTCGGTTGTTCTTTCCGGGGCTTACCTGGATTCTTCCTCCACCAATTATACTGGCCGCCATGACGTCAAACACAAAACAAGAACAGCAACCGAGTCACGACAAAACAGATACCCATAAATAAACCGGTGATTCACGAGTAACAAGTTCTGTGCGTGTTTTCATTGTTGTCAGTGGTATTGGTGACGGTTAGTAATAGTGGTGGCGATACTGGTGGCGGCGAAAGCAGCAGCAGTAGTAGTTGTTCTTGTTGTTGTAGAAATAGTCGTTGACAAAGTAGTCTGGATGCCTGAACTTTCTTTTATGTACTATTCTTCTCACTTTGTTAGCTGCGCACATGCATCCTGACGTTTACTGAGAGAACGAGTGCATCATGCATATAAGGAAGATGAGAAAAAGAAGAATATCTAGTCAATTTTAAAATTTAATGAATCATTAACAATTATTTTTTAAACACTCTGATTATTGCTAAGAGAAAGAGACAGATAAAAATACCTGTGATGGAATGGGTTTAGCTTGTCTTGTACGACTTATATCAAAGCTCTCCTCGTTCCAGTTTCCAATCAGTGAAGGCCGACTGTATAAGTTCTCACTGTTGGTACATCTCCACCCAAACTGCTTGAATTTCTCGTCGTCTTTCGCGTGTGTCCAAACCTCGCCCAAACCACTGGCCCGCACCATAGATCGGAAAGCGGGCTCGCTTATATAGCTCATCTTCAGGGGTTTTTTTTTAAATAAAACTTGAGATGTCAGCTTGTAAACAAATGTAAAGTTGTTGCAATCTCACACGACGAGCAAAATCGCTGTTGCTTCCGGTTGAATGACGTACCGTCCATTGCTGTTCCTAGCAACGTGTCACATGATTGTCATGTGACACCCGCATACGTTAATTGATAGTGAAATTAACTCTATTTTTACCTAGTGTTCTTCTTTTTTTTTGTTCTTATTTGTTCAGCTTTAGGTTGTAATTTATCTCAGTATTTTATCTTGCACCAACGTAGCTTAGAATATGTGGCAGACTTTCCACAAATTTTGCCATGAAACTGCACCAAACAGCTCACAAAAATTCACGCCACTGTATGCAAGGGCTTTTAACCTCTATGTGCTTATATAAACTCCAAGATGTTATAAATTGAGTTGCATCCCCTAAATAATTCTTCAGCGCTCGAGGGATTTTGTTTTGCTTTTCTGGCTAAAAGCCCATCTCCATAACAAATTGTCGGATAATATATTATCTGATAGGGGACAGAAACACTCCAATCTATAACTAACATGGATAAATATTGACATCTTTCTGCATGCACTATGCCGTTACCGTAGAGAGTTGTACATTCTTTAACTATGCTGGGTTTAATGTGCATGTATATTAGAATATGTAAAGAATTCTATTTTAATACAACCCGTCAAAGCGTAACTTGGAAAAGACAATGCAAAGGTAAGAAACTTAAAATCAAAATGAATGAAGTACACGTTAATATTCTGAATTTTTAAACAAATGTTCACAAATATTTGTACACCTATTAATCCAGCTGAAATTTTCAAGGAGTAAATAATTCATAATCTCTCCGGCATAGGTTTGAAAATACTAAATACTTCTATTATTGCAATGAACATTTTCTCCTATAAATTCTTCGTTAAAATACACATCTGCAGACAATTAATTTATCGTATTCTAAAGGGAATAAAAATGTAACGTCTTTACTCGCTTATAAGATGATTCCAAGTGCATCATGCGCCGGCAGATCAGGGACTGTTTTGTTTGTTCTTCTGATTACTCCTAACAAACTGCATAGACCCGGATCTGCCTATGCATATCATGCGAATGGAGGTTTTAGTTTATGCAGTGGAAATGCGAGCCCAATGCAATATTTTTTATCATAATATTCAAACGATATTTGGATAAATGAGTTAAGTCAATTGTTCAATAGTTTGCTATACTGAAGTGCTTTAAACGCCAGTGTTATTTCAATTTTTTTGTTTCGTTATGGGTGAGATATTCTCATTACCACGTTTTGGGCAGAGTTATCTTATTTTCATAATTTCTTATCCTTTCTTTTTTCCTCTGGATTTTATAAATATTATTATTGGTACTCATTACTTTTAATACTTTTGCAGATTTAAGTTTGTAAGTCATTTGAAAGCAAACCCATACATTTAATTTTTTAACCGAATTTCGAATACAGTATTTTGTATTTTTGTGTCTTGTCCATAATGGCATGGATTAATCACTAAAAATGTATTTAAAAAGATAGACTGAATTATTATCATGAAAAGTTCAGCCAGATTAATTTGCGTTATCGTTCTCTTTTTTAAAATTCTGTTTTATGTACTAAGACGTATGTCATCTCGTGGTCGAATGTTGCATACTGCGGACGAAGTTCTGCAGGTCCTGAGTTCGAGTCCTCCCCCCCCCTCCTCCGGCGATTGCGGCTGAGCTCTTTGGCAGAGCAACTGATGGTTCTACTATTTACTCAAATCTCCGCCCACCCTCTTTTGCATATTAAATTCTTTATTGATGGAACAAATATTGTAATAGGTAACGAACACATTTCTTTCTGTAAAGAGGGAGCCGCGTTGTCTCAGTGCTTAGTGTGCCAGACTCGCAACCCAAAGGCCCAGACTTCGAATCCGAGTTCGCTGCTGTTGTGTCTTTGGGAAGGCACTTCACTCAGTGGTCTCGGCATAAGATAGCCTTTCATGATGATGCCCAATTATACGGCAAACAAACAAACAGTTCGTTAGATAAGATAAATGCTCATTTTCTAATATTTTTCTTTAGGTAACAAAGCTCAAAGTTGCTACATATTTTCTATATTGAGTCTTTGTGGGACCTTCTGAGTTTCTGATCCTACAAGGTGTCCAGTATAACGCAATATATTATGTCATAACGTTTTATCACTCACGCTATGCATAAACTGGTGACCCAGCCCGGGGTCAAAGGTAAAGCGATAGGGAGGCTAAGTAGGTGCTAAGTGAGGTCGATTAGAATTTAACAAAAATCGTAGATATACGGTAGGAAGTTTCAGGAAACATTTAGCTATATGCTTGGGTTTCTTAGCAGTATATTACGTGTGTTATTGTCAAATAATGAATAAGGCAAAACAAGTATTGCACACTATGTATAGCCTTCACGTTCCCCCAAAAATACAGAACACCCACAAAAAAAACCCACATAACTTACAAAAACATTGTATCACATGGGTACTCTGGTATTCGAGTTAATATGCCCATGTCATAATTTTCATATAATTCTAACTTGTATAATAACACGTCACAAATGACGCAATGTTATCCTGAATCGCAAGGATATTACATCCAAGGCATTCGAATGTATTTCAAAGTTTGTTTACACTAATATTCTGCGGTTTCTACAAATAAAATCAATATTTTTCGTCATGTGATAAATGTGTGCTCATTCCGCCAGAAATTATTTGACGCGTGTCATAAATTTAACTTGAAATGAGCGCTCATGCCTTATCATATTAATGGACAGGGAAAATCATGTATAGACGAGAGCTTTTTTTTTTAGGTTCGTCCTCAGCTGAGATTCGAACCAGGGCCTGTACGCATTAAATCCCATACCCTCTCGACTAAGTGCAATCACCCCTCCTCCATTCTAAAGGCTGGAACATAGTAGTGGTTATTAGGCATTCATGCGTAGCAGACACTCACATAGCGACCCAGTAATGAACTTTCATCGTAATGCATAGTAACTCTGGATTCCTCTTCACAATATTGAGGTTAATACACATTTGGATGTCGTCACAGATACACAAATAATGATGATGACATACACGCGACCACGGATACACACAACACATAAAGAAACTTACTTAGGTAACAAAACGGGCATTATTTAGTAAAAGTATACGTACTTCTAATATTATTGCCAAAAAAGCAGAACATTGCTTTTAAATGTTTTATGGAACCCTCTCTATGCGCATGACAAAACTTACGCCAAGGTGTCACTAAACAACAAACTTTTCTTTTACGATTCATTACCAAACAGAGAGAGAGAGAGAGAGAGTATGCGTTACTATTCGCGAGTTCGTCCTAGACAGCAGCTAAATAAAACCCTTTAAGCATATTTGTTTGAACAATTATAGCAGTCCTTTGAAAATACGTATGCCTAATACCTTGATACGAAACTTGCGTGTAATTTGCGAGATCTCAGTTGTTTATGTTGTTGTTTAGCTTATATCACTTTAGAAATTAGCGCATTGTAAAATTAAGCCGTTTTACAATGCCTATTCTCTTTGTCAGGGCATAATACTTCAGACAATCGTTTGAGATGAACCGGACTGCTCTTGTGTACGCATGATCTAACAGATTCATTCGTTCGAAGAACTTCCGCTTGGTTTTGCACGCATACATCATGAACCTACAGTCGGAAATAAAGATGTACATATGCGCAGCCTTTAACATGCTCGATTTACTTCGGCTTCCTTATTAAGCAAGACAGCTGCGTCTTTTTAAAAAATACGGGCTATTACCGACACATGTTGTACGAACAGCAATATTTGTGGTAGTGAAACAGATTCAGCAACAACAGCCGTGGTAGTAGTAGTAGTGATGATGATGAATGCGGCAGTTGTAACACACAGACATAAAGTCCTTTGTCAGATTTGTAAGGAAATAGATGTACAAAAGACTTAGACTTAATCTCTCTTTCCTTCTCAAACACTCAGTTTTCTTATTTTTTAAAAAGTTTTTGCAAAAGAAACCTCTTATTTTATGATCAATGTTCACATGTCAGGTGAAAACTGGGTGTCATTAACTATGTAAATAGGAGTTGATACTGCCCTAAAAGTGGTACTTTTCATGTGGCATGCACTTTTTTTTTTAAATTTTAAAAATGTTGGGGTGGTAAGGGGAGAGGACTCCATGTACTGTCTTCTTTTGTAGATGGCAAACACGTTTTTTTTTTTTATATTTATTTTGTTTTTGTTTTTGTGTTGATTTTGTTTGGAGGGGGGGGGATGTTTGTTTGTTTGTTTTGTTTTGGTTGATTGCTTATTTTAACTTTGAAAGAGAGAAGTCAAATAATATTGAATTATGCCCTGAATCGAAGTTCTTGATAAGTCATCCACGTGTACTTGGATAACAGGGAACATAACGATTTATTTCAAGGGGGTGGGTGTGTCGAAAATTAGGTCCAAAACAAAACGGACGTGTGAATTTGAATGACTTGATAAGATAGGGAGTGCATATTACCCACGCCTGTTCCATGTACACCGCATTACATTCGAGGCACGGGCAGAGTATAATAAAGTATCAGTCTCAGATCGAAGCATGCGACTCGAAACGCAAGTCCATAGATAGTCGAATGTGTATATTCCTTGTGCCTCTAGTCAGTCCATTTATACATGAATAAAGTGCATGCGGTATCTGCCATTACTCTCTGTGGGCAAATAACAAAGCAATCATTTTGTAATCGTTACTTGCCCATTTATTAGTTTATTCTGGCTCCAGCACCCCCACCCTCATTCACCAAATGATTGTATTAAATTTTTGTGGTTGTTTACAAAAGTTAACATAGCGAGTAGACTGCATTTAGCAAAATTATTTGTCTCGTCTAACACAGACGTTCAACCATCTATTCGTCTAGTTGAAATACTGCAAATGCATTTTTTGCATTATTTCAAGTCTTTTTTGTTCCATACTTGCGCTCTAAGTTTGCTTTGTTTACACGAAGGCGATATGTAAATATCGACCACCTCGAAAAATGTTCCATAATTGCTCGCGCGAACCCAGCTGATACTAGTATACTACGCTTTCAGCTTAGTGACCTAGATGTCTCGAAGAACGTAAAGCCCGGAGATGCGTATATATAAAACATATCGATTATTTGCATGGTAACTGCCGAATAACTGTCTGCTCTGATTTCCATATCAGGCAAATGTAGAAAACGTCACGCAAACGTTAGAGATTGATTGGTTAACTTAGAGTCACCACCTCGTATCTCGCGCATGTCAGGTACGAGAGAAAAACATTTTCAATCACTTGATTTGACATTTTTTCTCCACAGTTACATTTGCAATTGAAGTAAACCTTCGCACAAAGTTGAGTGAGATACTCATGTTTATGTTGCATTTTAAAAATTGTCGTTCTCTTACTAAATTATAAATGGATTTTGAGTTTATGTTGGGAGAATTGTTAGTAGTTAATTTGGTGAGAAAGACTTACACACTAATTGGTTGCAGTGGAAATGCCGCAACCAATCGTAGCACAGTAGAGTCACGTGCCAAATAGTGTTCCAATCAGAGCAGACGTCTTACGTCTGCGCGAATGCTCATTCACCATTTATAGATTCTGGTGTATTTCTGAACTAGCTGCGGAAATTAGGTGGGTCATCGGTAAATTTTATAAAATTCATAGTTTTAATCGCTTTATTTTTGCATAAATGATTACGATCCATCATTTATAGACAACCATTTATCTATTACTTTGCAAATATTTGTTTTAAATCGAGTCAGGGTGAGTTAAAAGCATCGCGTATTTGGTTTATCGTAGCGCATTGTGTGCAATGCGGCCCCGAACTTTCTCCGTAGTTTAGTCAGACGGTGTTCACATTCTACAACAGCTACAACTGGAATTGTCAGACATACGGCTCAGATTTACCACGAAACCTGAATGAATGAGTAATATTGCAGGTACAGATTTGTAGCTGAACTATCTATTTATTATTTTCAACTTACATTTTTATGTACTTGTGGCAAATATAACAAAGCGTCAGCATAAATTGTTAACGGTATCCCAATTTTGATGCTGATCTCACAACTTATGCGTGAAGGCGAGTGTGGAATGTCGCCTTTCTAAATATACCAGGTACGACAAGCCAGATCTCTGTTTAGAAATACGGTTTAGTTTTGCAGGATTGGTTGAAATTTAATATAATTTCCTACTACATATGTAATCTGTTCGTAATTTTACATTTGTTTGAGGTTATGGTTACGTGTGACAAATCCAAGTGTTGGATTACCCAACCCAACATGTCGACTGTCGTCGACAACTGTGGAGGGAAAGTGTGAATTTTTTTGCGTCATCCTCGTTACATTCTAATGACTAGATCTGATTTTTAGCCTGCTGTTAATAAAGATTAGATGTGTAGTTTGATTGTATCAGTTTTAAGAGGTTTGTATGGAAAAAGCGTACCTCAGGTAGGCAGTAGTGGAAATGGAGGTGACAATGTCCGTAGCTATCAATATTGACTTCGCCCACCCCCACCCTCGCATTTAATAATAAAACTTTCGTAAGTCAATTGTCGTATCATGTAGATTGGTGTATGACATTTAAAGGTCTCGACATTCTAATTTGAATTTTTCAGTACTTTCAGTCACGTTTGATGAGTATGTTATGCTTGTGCCATTTTGGTAGAAAAGAAGCAATGGAAGAAAAAAAAAAGAAACACAAAATGTATGTGAAATAAAAGACAGAAATATCAGAAAGTTGTCCAAAATGCATTTCTAGTTCTTCTGTTGAGACCAATCCAGATGTCGTAATGTCCCCTGAATTATCTGTCATAAAAATTGCAGCACCGGTAGTTAGCATAGTACATACGATGACCCTGCCTTTAAAAATCCACATTTTATTGCTGTTGTGTAATTCAGTTAACAAACTAAACTGGATTTCCACATATATTGTGAAATGTTAATGAAAATTAAACAAAAGTTGTCAAGATTTGATGTGGCCTAAACTAAATATTATAAACTATATACATATTAAAACTGTTAGTCCAGATTTAATTTTAAAAAATGGGTCGCCACTAGCATGTTCCTGGATTGATCAGCAGTCGTTTGAAATTTATTGTGCTCTAGAGTTGACTGCTACCATTTATGTGGAAAAGTTAAATTTTGCGAATCATGTACGGCTCTGGAGGCATGCATTTGGATTCTGCTTGCAGTTGGGCCTTAACCTTGTTTATCATGGTGGATAGGCAGTCATTGCCTGAACAGTAGCTGCTAGTGATAAGGAGTTATATAGAGTGTTGTCTTTGTGTAATAAATTTTGAACATATTCCTGAAGCCAAGTCCTGTTGAAATTTCAAAGAATGAGTTGGTGAAAGTTGATGAAGGGGTGAGATGTTGAGAGGCTGCAGTGGTTACCTCAAATCTGAGCCAGTACATTTTTTGTGTATTTGTTTAATGGACTCAACAAAAGAAGATTATATAGCAGGGATTTGTTTAAGGGTTCTCTGTAGCAGGAAAAAAATTCAGTCCCAATGTAAGATAATTTAAAATAAAGCAGAATTACTAATTTCACTGGAAATAAATCGTGAAATTTTGCTCAGTATTGATCTGTATTTGGCCAAAATGATGGGCTGGAGTCCTATTCCCAATCACCCAGGCAAAATCTACACATGGAACCCAAAACTTTTGTAAAGGGAGTTTATATACGGTTTGAGTTGTTGACACACGATCCACAGGATTTGTAACGTTAATGTTCTTACATTTGTTCTTTTCCAATTCATTTAATGTATGCTCTAACAATACTAACTGGTGTTGTGAACATTGTCAGCCATGTTCACTCAAGACCCTTAACTGCGTAGGGTTTTTAAAAGTGCAGTCTTTATATTCAAAGATTGGGAAGACAGATATATCATAAATTCATTTACGCAGATGGAAACAAAGTGAATCTCATATAATTGATTCAGATGGCTATAATATGTCAGTCAATAGCAGTCAGAAAAAAAAATATTTTGAGGTCAAACTTGTCCAAACTTGGTTCTGTGGGTTTTGATTTTGCAATATGCTTTAGTGATAGAAAGAGGGAACTGTGCAGATATGTTTCATGTGTATTGGTTGGCTCAACCTATGTCCAGATACGGCAACGGTCTGCCTTAGTATTTCAGTGGGTTGGTGAGTAAAGTAGAGGCACTGCTGTTAGGTATCTGACTCGTAAATTTTTAAAAGTTTACCTTTAGTTGGCACCAGTATTGTGCTGAGGTGCCGACATCGAGCGATATGACTGAAATTTTTTTTAAAGCTGTGTTAAAAATCTGAAACACACACACACACACACACACACACACAGTGACTTTAATTCTACATCACAAACCTGGACTAAACTTTATAGATAGCTTACAAATGGAATTAGGTAGAAGCCTATTGATTTTGGTGTCAAAAAAAAATTAGAAAGCCTATTGATTTTGGTGGCCAAAAAAAATTAGAAAGCCTATTGATTTTGGTGGCAAAACAAAATTAGAAAGCCTATTGATTTTGGTGGCAAAAATTTTTTAGAAAGCCTATTGATTTTGGTGCAAAAAAAAATATTTGAAAGCCTCTTGATTTTGGTATCAAAAGAGTTGATGACGAAGGTCACTGGCTGAAGAAAGACAAAGGGTTTCTGCATGTAATATCAGTTGCTCTTCATGGTACTTTGGTTACAGAAGTGTGAAGATAATGAATTCAGAACATTCTCAAGTGGGATGGTAGTTTGTGGTATTGAGTTTGCTTTGACAATATAATCCTGTGTATTTGTGACAGCAATGAAGAATCCATTATATGATGGCTTGCTGACAGTATTCTCTTGTGGTTTTTTTTCTGTATTTGACTCTATTTTCTGTCAGGTTAAGTTATATTTTTTATGCTTTTTTTTTTTTTTTGGTACTGCAGACAAAAAATGCTTCAAGGATTGTGGTTAAATCTATGTGAGACATCATGCCTAGATCTATATTATCCGGCACAAAGTCTGTGCAGAACTCTCAGTGTCTTCTTTCACTTCAAGTATTATGTGTTTTGCACCAGGGAGACCTTTGGAGAGAATAATTTTGTTTCAGTTTGACAACTCTACCATGGATAAGTTTATGACGTTGCTCACATTCCAGTTTGCACAGACAAATTTCCTGGAAAATGTTTCATTAATTTTTTCTCCATTGCATCTGTTAACAACTGATGGTTGGGACTTCCTTTGTAGTGCATGTTCCCTTGAAAATTTGTTGTGTTTGTTTGCCCCAAAGTATCATTTTCAGGCTTCCTAGAAATGTGTTAATTTTCACATGTTCTAATGAAATGTGTTTTGATCACAGTTTGCACAGAGAAATTTAGTTTTAAATTTGATAACCTGCTTCTTCCATTTCTTGAATTTATTGTAAAGATTTAGCTTTCAGAAGTATGCAGTGCTTTAAGGAAGTGAAATGAAAAATCTGGTTTCATTTTTGTCACATGACTTGGATTCTTCCCGAACAGTAAAGGTGGATATTAATTCTGAATTGCTTCCCATTATAAGCCACATAATATTACACCATGACTCTGTGATTTTTTTATATATCTGAGATTGGGAAAAAAGAGATTCGGTGTTAATGATGAAGACAGTAATTATGACACAATAATTCAGGATGAAAGTCTCATGGATATTACCATATATATTTGCTTATAACTTCAGTCCAATTGCAAACTGCACAGACCAAGATCTGCCATTGCATTATGCTTCGGCAGATCTGGGACCATGCAGTTTGCTAGGAGTTACTAGTAGAATAAACAACATAGACCCTGTTCTGCTGGCACATTATGCATTGACAGATCAGGGTCTGTATCATTTGCTGTCGGACTCCAGTTACATGTGAGTAAATATGGAAACCATTGACTGTTACAAAGTTGAACTGACAGGTCAGGTGAAAGATGTCTTCTTTGGGGAAGTTTTTAAAGTCATTTTTATGTATGACAAATGAAAAATTCACTTTCAGCTATTGGTGTTCACATACTTCAGATTGATGCATGCAGTCTTTACCAAAAATTAGGTCACTAAAAATACTATCCCTCCATGTGTAATTATTGACACCCAGCACATCCATTACAATTTACAGATTAAACTAAACTTGTGGAGATAGGTCACAAACACTTGCAGATAATTTCCAGTCTACAAGTCAAGAACCATTTGGGTTGGATCATCCTATTGTGATTACTTGTATGTAGCAGACAACTACAAATGGCATTTGCCCAGGTCTGCAGAGACATGATGTGTTGGTAGCTAATTATCTATGATATGAACTTGCTTATAAGTTGAATCAAATTAGAAGCAACAAAGATCCTGATGAGCCATAGCATAATTTGCATGTAGATCAGGGTCTGTGGTGTTTGTTCTACTGATTATTTCTAGCAAACTGCACAGACCCATTTTATGCACCAGCAGATCTGGGTCTATGCATTTTGCAGTTGGACTCATAAGCGAGTATATACGATACACTGTTCCCATGTAATCATTATTATAATGGACACTATAGATGCTGTTAATGCACTGGCTGGTCAGGCATGGAAGATCATCAAGGACCTAGGTCTAAGATTTGTACTCGACCAATCACAACAGGGATCCCATGGTTATGGAGTAATTTTGTCATCAAAAGTAATGGAAAAGTCTTGGAAAAAATTTGTCATGGAAAGTCATGCAAAATAGCCAAATGTTTCAGATTTTCCTTTGCTTCCTATTCAGTCTGTATTTTTAAAGTGGGTGGGTGATTTGGCTGTAAAGGGAGGAGGAGGAAGAGGAGGCCATCTTGGCAAAAAAGCTCATGATGTGGTTATCTTTTGATTGTTCTTGTTATAAAACATTAAAGAATTTAGGAAAGTCAAAAATTTGTCATGGGTGGAAAAAATCAGAAGCCTTGTGTAGGAACCTTGTCACAAGTAATTTTACATTTGTAACATCACTTTTGATTGGCTGATAATGAAACTTGAACCTTTGCTGTTGAGCGTGTATTACACACCAGTGCATATGGTATTCATTGTAATGATGTTCAAAGGATCTATAAAAGGTACTGTGTTATAAGTGAGGGCACATTATGCATAGTAGTACTCATTATAACGATGTTTAAAAAAATCCATAGAAAGATACTGTGTTAACAGTGAATCCATAAAAAGATGATGTGTTTTCAGTGAAGGTACCTTATACTGGGGTGCTTTATGCATAGTAGTACTCATTATAACACTGTTCAAAGCATTGAATAAAATAATACTGTTTGCAGCAAGGGCACCTTATTCTGGGGCACATTTTCCGTAGTAGTATAATACTATAATGCTGTTCAAACCATTCACAAAATGGTACTATGTCGCAAGGGCATCTTTTACTGGGGCACATTATACACCACTCCCTCGATAACTCGCGCCCTGATAACTCGCGCACCCGCTTATAACATGGGGTCAGGCGTGGATCCCATTTTATAAACCAGAAAATACCCCAAAAATTGATCCCTATTTATTGAACTTGAAGAAAATCGTGATCAAAATTAGTAACGGAAACTTTGATATATCGCTTGTTTTGTCGTCGAAAACGGTAGATGGGACCTGAAATTTTAATCAACATTATGAAATATCAAATTTAAAAATAAGTCATACAATTTTTTACATTTTCTTTCCAAACAGTCGTACACCGCAATTATCGATATGTAAGGAAATTTCGGTCATTGAAAATGTCACTTATGCCGAGTGGAGGCAGTACTTTTATAAATAAATACAAATTAAGTAATTTTTTTATCAATTGAAATTTATGTTCTAGTTGTATCTTTTAGTTCCTTTTAAGTGTAATCATCATAAATGCAATGTGTCCTCTTGTAATTAAACATAAAATGTGTCAATCTACAGTAACATCTATGTCCGCGAGCATTTCTCTGAGAACCTAATTAGGTGCCGACTGTGTTTTGATAACTGACTTACGGATGTATTTGTTGTATTGTTGCACTGAATTAAATGCTGGCCTCCTTTGTATTATCACGTTAATTATGTCTTTTGAATCAAATAAAGGAGCTGGAATAAAAGAAAAGTTAAAAGGCATGAAAATCCTACAAACTCAAAATCTAGTGGCCCCAGTCATATATTGGGTGAACTCACTTCATTTGATCAATCACTGTTATAAATGTTATTGTGTATGTAACATAAACTACCTTAAATTAACCGACTCATTGATAACTGTGATCAAAGATAGCAAGGCAAGCAAGCGAAATGAATACTTCGTAAAATAAAGAGCTTGGTTTCACAGATACGGACCATTGTGGGCAAGCTAGTTTCTGAGAATTCTTGGACTGGCACTTAGAGATATCCTCAAGGATGATTATTACTTCCAATGAAATCATGACATTAATACTGTACTAATTGAATACAAAAATTGAGATTTGTAGACGATTGTCTCATGAAATAAATTTTTGAAAAAAAGGAATCTTGTTTGGTGGTGTATCAACAGTTAGTCTAGTTTCCCGCTCGTTTGACTCCCGATTTGGCAGGATACTATTAACTACCACCCCGGGAACCAGACTCCTCAAGAAAACAAAAAGCAGTGACGGAATACACATGTTTTTGCGGACACGTGATGGTTGTTGAAAACAGTTGGGACAATCTTTCACATGTTGGACATTTTGAAAATAAATGTTATTTAAACAGAATAACGAAAAACTTCATTAGAAAAAGCGCGTTATTTAAAATTATTATCGACGTGATTGTAAACTGAGCATTCAGTCATTAAACGGCACCAGTTCCCTAACCCTGCCCCCCCCCCCGCTGTTTTCTCGATGTCAAAGCGAATATTTCCAACTTTGGTGGTCCCTCGGTAACTCGCGCCCTCGCTTATAGTGTGGTCTATGTTTGTGGACCCTGTTGTGCGCGAGTTATCGAGGGAGAGGTGTACATAGTACATGTAGTACTCACTATAACGCTGTTCAAAGCATTCAAAAATAGTATGTTTGTAGCGAGGGCACCTTATAATACTGGGGCACATTATCCATAGTAGAACTCATTATATTGCTGTTCAAAACATCCATGAAGCATATGGGTACAAGTGAGATCTCTTTATACTGTGGTGTGTTAAACATTGTATTACTGATACATAATGTAGAAGCCCTGTGTTATGGAATTAGGGTTAGAAACTTCTGACAAATTTGTGCATGCTGAGAACTAACATTTTCATGAAAAGAAACAAAATCTAAATGTTTCCTTGAGTTTAAAATTATGTGCAAAAGTCAGAGCTCACAGTTGTGAGAATCCCTGCTTAAAAGACCACCAGTTTTCAGGTCCTGGAAATTCGAAATTTTCAAAATAGGTTGTATAATTATGTCTCCACTTGACAAACTGCATTGTCTATCTCAGCATCCATGAAAAACATGGTTTCAGCAAGATAGCTTTACTAAGAATTGTTGGATTTACCCAATTTGACTTGTGACTTACTATTGAAGAGACTTGAAAAGAATTTGGTTTCCAGTTTTCTGTAGAGGATTATAACCCATCACTTGCAGAAGTAATGTCCCCTGATTGTTTTCTGTCATTGGCTTCCACAGTATTTTCTACCAAGGACAGTTGCATTTTAAGCAATCTAGCATGCAGCTTGATATTGTTGAGACCTCAAGTTCATTTAATTACTGAACTCCATGATCTTCTTTTGAAGAGTTATGAACCTTGATTTCCCATCCTCCTAGCTTTGGTTTCTGCAGCGTCACTTTGCAAAGGATTCCTTGATTTCCAACACATTTAGTATGCTCCTTTAGATTGACAAGATCTTGCATTATTTTGATTTTTAACATTCCATTACATACTTGATTGGAGTTATGGCCCCTGATTATATGCCAGATTGCCTTTTGAAGCACTGCTTTCTCAAGGATTGTTAGATTTCTGCTATATTTGGCCTGCAGTATGATATAATTTATGAGAACAGTTACGTGTAGGCTCGTACAAATGTAATAGAAGAATAGAGCGAAGTCAACAAGCTTTGTATATTTTAACAAAATAATTTATTTCCCTAGAAAACAATGTAAAAATTGGAAATAGGACTTACGGTTTGTGAATATAATCCAAAATTTAATCCTAAGAATAAAGAATACAAGTCCTATCACTAAATAGTTCTATTAGAATCCAGGTTCGAATCTCGACGACGTTCCAATATGGAAGGCAATGACGTCAGATGTGGTCCTTGTACAAATAGCAACAATTCCTCAAGTGAATCACAGTTTATGTTTCCGAATAATTCCAGAATAAATTTCCACTGAATTTCTTTCTCCCAGAATTTATTAAACAGTACACTCGTTTGGTTTTCTAGAGAATAAATTATTAAATTCCAAAAACAAATGAACTTCAAAAACAATCTGGTTTCAACAATAAAAACCTATCCAGCCTTCAAGGTTTCAGAAATATAACTGACTGACGAGCGCTCAGAAAGGGTAATTATATCCGACAAATTATCATCCCGTTCTCATGAGATAAATTACATGGTCTCTTAACACTTGAACAACGCAATAGCAAAAATGCAATTTGTCACATAGCAAGAACCCCTATCTACTCTTACTCTGAAATAAATTTAAAAATAAAACATTGTTTAATCAGACTAGACGAAATGACCTTAGCAATAGCCATTCGTTTTTGCGTAGCGCTTACACTACCGCGGACCAAGGTGAACTAAAAATATTGCTCATGTAACACGTTTTACATCTTAGATAAACAACATTACTAAAAGAAAATATTGAATCCCGTGAAAATAATCATTACAATAAAATGTAATGAAACAAAAATAAAAAGAATTTTAAAACTAACACGCAAGCAATTTAATTACATATACGTAACAGAACTTGAATACATTTCCAGCATCCTGCATCATTCAGTTAAGAGTTAACGTCTTTGATTGCCCTGACTCCTAACTTTGCTCTCCTAACCTTGCTTTTCATGGCATAACTTGAATGTTGGATTTGCAGCATTTCACATCATTTTTTTAGGGGAGTTGTTGCCCCTGACAGCCCATTCTGACATGCAATTTTTGTTTAAGGCTTAGGCCAAGCAAAATGTAGTGAGCTTGGATGCATTTTAATTTGCCAGCCAGTAATAGCTTGGTTTGTGTATGTATGTATGTGTGTGTGTATAAATATATATATATATATATATATATATATATATATATATATATATATATATATACGGGGCCCCGAGTGGCCGAGTGGTCTAAAGCGCTGTCCGTTATGGATCACTGCCATCTCACCTCTGTCTGCGTTGGTTCGAGTCTAAGATTCGGCAATGTGGATATGTGAGAAAGCTTGCCAGTAGCTTCTCATGGGTCGGTGGTTCTTTCCGCGGATTTCCCGGTTTCTTCCTCCACCATTAATACTGGCCGCCATGTATAGCCTATCGTGTGCTGAAAAATGACGTTAAGCCCCACAACAACAACGACAACAACAACAACATATATATATATACATACACACACACATACACTGAACTCCCAGTTTAGGAAAATGTGTCCTGTGATTTATTTTCCAAAAAGTAAGAAAACTGCCAGTTGCCAAGTAGAATTTTTTTTTTTCCCCTTATGACATTCCCCTTGTTTGCCTGCCCCCTCTGTCACACCATCGTTAAGCATGTGTGGGTCAGTTTTCAGGCACGGTGTTGGAACTTTCATCTTCAGTGGATGCATTTGAAGTTACCACCATATTTTGTTGACAGTTGTGTTATTTTTCTTCTAAATATGACAAAAAGACTTATTATGATGTCTAGTTGGTTAAAAACGGTGCCACTCAGACAACCAATAGTTACCATCTTGAAAATCTTGTTCTTGCAACTACTCTTGAATGGATGGTCATATCAGCATGGGAGTTTTCACTAAATGACTTCCAGTGGTGATTAGTTGGCCCAAAATATGGCCCCCATAGCAGCCATCTTCGAAATCTTGTTATTGGTAATCCTGTTGAACAGGAAGACATATTGACATGGGTTTTTCACCACAAAACTTATGATGTCTAGGCTGGCTGTGATAAAGCACTGTTGATCTGACATTCAGTATGGCCATCATGGCAGCCAGAGCTGTCAAAAATTTGCACTGGATGAAATGGTGTTCTGAGTGAGTATTGCTTTCAGCAACCCCCCCCCCCTTGCAAATTGTTTTTTTTTAACAAATGTATTCATAGTCGAGAGAACAATATTTAAACGCATGTATTTTAATGAATTTTTTTTAAAAGCCATAATATGCAAATCCCCTCTACCTTCAGAGCAGTGTCCTGTTTTGAGTGCTCATCACCATGGCCCTGGTGGAAGCCATCTTAATAATATTGTTATTGCTACTCCTCCAGAATGGAATCTTATAACGACATTGGGTTTTCACTAGAAGACTTCTTATGATGTCTGGTTGATCCCAAATGAAAATCAGGCCTCCATTATGACCCTCATAATTGTGGTTGTGAAAATTTTATTGATACTGCTCTAAGACGGATAGTGATATTGAAGCAATTTTATCATAAATACTTTTTGTGATATCAAATTGAACCTACATGAAAAATGGCCCTGATTTGACATCCAGTATGACTGCCATGGCAGCTATCTTTAAAATGTTATCATTACTGTCTTATAAGTCGACCCTCCCCCCATTTGAGAGCTGCAAAGAGTGAACTTCCCTATGACCATCCTGTAGACTTATTTTGTTGGTTCTAAATTAAAATGGTGCTGATCTGACCTCCAATATGGCTGACATTATTACTATTTTGAAATAATGCTATTCCTGCTCCTTCTAAATGGATGTTTATATTGACATGGGGTTTGACCAAGAAATAAAGTTCCGTAGTTGGTCCCACATGAAAATGGTGCCAGTCTTGCATCCAAAATGGCTGCCACATTGGCTAATTGGAAACTAGTTATTGCTAAAAACAAAAATAGAGATGGTTTCTTCACTCAGCAGGTAAAAATAAATGGTGCATCTTGAATTTCTGTAAATCTTTTCAGCCAGTACAGCATCAGTCTCTTTGAGGGTCTTGTTTTATAGTTACACCAAACTTAACAGAAAAATGGCAAACTTGCCGGTTTTCACTCCCACATATTAAGTAACAAGCAGCATGACCATTGGAAGAATATTAAATGTAGTTTTGGTTTTATACCTAAGGGATCCAGGTAGTGGTCAGAAGGTCCAACCTGCTGAGTCGGTAAATTGAATATCAAAGTATATTCTGTTTGCATGGATTACAAATTTTGGGCAAGTAGCAGAAAATATTACCTGATTAGGAAACATTTCTTGCCTCCCTCCTGTGATATATGTATTATAAAGCATGAAGGAATGATATTTGGATATTTAGAATATGTGTATGCTAGATTTGTTTTATCTAAATACCTGTACTGCAGCTTTTAGTTTTATATGTACAAAAGTTTTTTGGTTACAAGAAGCAAATTTTGTCATCTTTTTGAATTCCCTTCCAACTATGAAGGCCTTGCAAAAATGGAAATGTGATATCCCCTTAATATTTAAAATTGTACAGAAATATGATTCAATCATAAAATTTGGAGAAGTGATTTGGTACTGTTGGTTGCCTAGTTACATTGGTATTAAAGGTGACGAAAGAGAATATATTGCAGCGAAAACTGTCCTGCAGTCGCATGTTTCTCAATAAAAGTTTGCTTATACTGATGTCAAATTTTATATAAATATCCATGTTCTTTGTATTTGGCAGAACATGTGGAATGCAAGCTCCACAAATGAGCTTTAGAACATTACACTTACCATAGGAGGGTGATATCAGATGTACACACCCAACTTGTGTATACCACCTGAAGGGCAAACCTCGAACAAAATGTATTCCCTACCAGTGTCCACCGACAGTGGAACACATTCTTGTGAAGTGTGTCAACTTCCACTCTGTTAGACAGAATTATTTTCATATGAATTTAGTGAAGAAATTTTATGATGCTATACCAAAAGAGAAAATCTTGTACTTTTCTGAGGGAATGGGTTTTGTATATCGTTTTAAGAATTTTACATTTTACCGTTATCTTTTTTTGTATATCTTTAAGATCTTTACCTTGTAATTTTTATTGTTTAGCACTTGTGTTGGGGGTGGGGTGGGGGGAGTTTTATCTTCCTATGTTTTTGCAGTTCTTTATACTTGAATTTCAGAGCTTTACTTTTAAAATCATTACAGTATAGCTGGTGGTAAAATGTTATTAAACCCTGCAACTATTGCTAATACTTTTTACCCTTCCATCTTGTGTCAATGGGGTTTTTGTTGCATTTTACTTGGTTTCTTTTGCATATCTTGCCAGCATATACTTTGCAAAATTCAACAAATAATACAGAGTGAAAATTTAAAATCCCAAATAGCCGAAATATTCAAAAGCCCAAATGTAAAAAGTTAAAATTGAATTCCAGTGGTATTCCAAATAAGTTCTTATGTTGAACGTGTTGATGTGTCTCTAGTCATGAATGTGCTGATGTTCCTGTGGCCTGGATTGTGGTGATGTGCTAAGTTTTTTTTGGTGTATTGCAATAATATAATCCAAAAATGCTCTTGTCTGAATTCACTATAATTTTAAATTAATGTTTCAGTCCAAGAATATTATTGATGAGCTCTTTGTTATTTCCAGTGTATAATAATTTGAATAAATAATTCAACCCAAATGAAAACTGAACACAACAATAAGACTTCTGCTTCAAGATGTTAAGGCAAGAATGAGAAATTTTAAATAAACAAGACTACCTGGTATATAGCCATCTGCTTGATCTAGGTCACAATTACCATTTTCTAAAAATACTCTCACACTTAATGGAATTGTCCATTCTAGAAGATTCTGAGGTCAAAATCAAGACTATCTTTAACTCATATTCAGGTAAACATGTTACATTAATAATAATCTGAATATTTAATCCTCACTCATAGAGTCTGCAAATAATACAAATTAAGTATACAGAACAATTTTATCAAAACTGAGTTCCTTCAGCCAGTTTTTCATGTTACTGATTTGTTTCATTTGGTGTTAGTTCAGTTTCTAAGACATTGAGAGCCTTGTAATTTAACATGCAGATGCATCATCAAAACTAAATTTGGACATAAATTTGTGATCAGCCATAACGCTGTCATCAGTTTTCCTGTTCTTTAGTACTTTATATATGCCCACTGTAAGGTCGAGTTTATAATGCTGAGTTGTCCTTCTGTACATCTGGTTTGTTTTCAGCACTAAAACTTTAGCTCTAGATCACAGACCTTGACCTTCTGGATCACTTGAACTTGGGATAAGGAAGAACCCTATTAGTAAAATGTTCCAAGGTCAAGGTGACTTAGAAAAAAAGTTTCCTAATAACAACTAAGTTCTGTATCACTGATCTTCACCAAACATTGTGTTTGAATAGAATTTTGGAGCCAGGAAGAAATTGAATTTTATTTTACATGAGATTAGAGTTAAAGATCAAAGGTCAAGGTCACTAATTGAAAGATAAAACTGGTTTCTACACTGAAACTTCATTTCTAGACCATATACCTGTGCCAGAGATTGCTTTTGCTTGAGTAAGGAAGAAGCCTATGATTTTGGGGTCAAGGTCATTGTGGCTGAGGGATGGAAAGGAACATATTGGTTGTAGGGTTAAATGGTCAAGGTCACTGAGACCCATTGGTCAGTATTGTCCAGAGTCAACCATAAACTATTCGTGCCTGCAGAAAGGACTGTTAAACATGGGGCAGGAATGTAATGTAAGATACCCAGCACGCTAACATTATATTTTATAATTTGATTCCTTTTTCATCCAAATTAATTTATTATTAGCAAGTTCTTCTTGCGTTGTTTTTCTTTAAGAAAAAAAATGTTAATATGTCTCATGCTTGCTTTAATTTTCCATTGCAGAGATTAACATTCTGAATGAAAACTAAGGAAGACACATTTAGTAACTCATCACAACCTGGATCTCGCAGGGATTAATGGCAGCTTGATTACATACCGTAGGAGGTAATGTACTCTGGTATGTCCAGGTCGCAGACAGTTTTACATTATTTTTTGTTCTGTAGAACAGGATATACGCTCTGGAATGGAGCTTTAATGCTATGGTGTTTTTTAGAAAAAAAGAAATTCATTCTTGCCTACTATTTGTCAGTTCCAACAGACTAGAATTTTATATTTTCAACTATGAAGCAGACATTAGGCACTACATATAGGCTACAGAAGCGAATCTTTGTAAAGCCAGACATATTGGAAGTCAGATAGTAGCCCAGTAAGCTATCAGTATAATGATCTGGTAGCTCAACTTGAATTCAGCAGTCAAATAAAGCATTTAGTGTGAAACTGTTAGTGATAGTACTTCCCTTTTTCCTTTTTTTTTTTGAGATGGCAAACACCTTTATCTGCAGCAATGGTGTAGCAAGACACCCCCTCCTCCCAATACTTACTGCTAATTCTGGGGCCCCTCTCCCCAAAACAATTTGCTAGATTTTTGCTAGAATTTGCTAAATTTTGCATCACCCCACTGGTCATGTGTTCCCCTGTATTTGCAGGGGTTGCTTGGGGGGGTTGGGTTACTGTCCTAATGCACACAAGAAAACCTTCATTTGTGCCAAAGATGTTTTTCAGTGTAGTTATGTGCTGATAAACAAATAGAGTTTTTCACACAGCACCAGATGTATACCAGCATGTGATGATGAACCAGTCTCTACAGATTTTTATTCACCACCCTGACAGTGTTATGGAACATATGGTGTTGCCATGTCCAGCTGTCCATCCATCTGTGACCACTTGGTTAAGGTTATGTCACTTTTCAGGCAGCATGGTGGGACTTTTTTATTTCTTCTTTGAATATGTTGCCCAGTCATAATACCATAGGAAAACTACTACTACCTCGCAAATCCCTCCCTCCCAGGTTAATAACTTTTCGCTAAAAAGCTAAAAGTTGTCTGTCCACCTTGGTGGTGGTCGGGTGAGTGATTTCCCCTTGGTACAGGGATTAATGCCAAAGTCCCACAAATATCTCCGTTATTATTTCCACTTGTACCAAGTAGCATGCTTTTGCCAAGAGGAACCTCGCAAAATCCTCTAACAAGTTTGTGGTAGTTCTTCACTTACAAGTTGGAGGAGTCCTCACTTCAAAGGGAAGCATACTAATTCTGTATTTCCAACTTTTCTTCCTTCCTCTGACGACAAAATCATTTTGCTGTCACCTGATAGTATTTACACATCTACGGGTGTATTATATCACAAATGCCTAATGTTTTCCATTTAAATACTCATGAGTTGATTTGCAACATCATGACGATGGGATCAAACTTTTATCCATTATTTTGACAATCTTCAATATGCAGACCACAGCTTATATCTTTCTACCATGAATCTCCATCAGATAAGCAGGTCCATATAATATTCATAGGAGGGTCGACTTTGTAACATAGTGGTACAACATACTATGGCCATAATAGCACCTATGAACTTACACTTAGTTGGAAGAGATTCAGTGCTCTCTACCCTCAACTTGCAGACCCATCTTAGCCCAAGGTACACTTGCAACCTCCATCTTCTATTCTCCTCAGTGATCAGGTTGACAGAATTTGCTACAAACGACTGTCCCTCTCAATCTCAGCTATAAATTTACAATGCAACTAACAAGGTGACAGAGACATCCCTAGCATGCCACTGGGAAACAGTCCTACAACTCCTGAATTAAGTCGAAGAGTCGGAGGTCCATCGTTTCCACCAGCATTTCTATGAGACCATCCCTATCTCAATGACATACATACAGGCCCCACCCACATCCTACCCTTATCTCAGATCCTGGTAGGAAGAAGACTTCAATCTTGGGTGGCTGATTAGAGAAGATTTACCATGATGACATGAGGGATCCAACAGTTGTTCCCACTTTCGGCACACATACAAGGCTCTGCTACAAATCAGCACACGTCTCAGTCCTTGGTCGCTATATTAGGCTTTCATAACAATGATTACATGGTCCAAGTTGAGACCGAATCTTGACAATTGGACGAACTCATTCAGTTGGTAACCATTCGAGGTTGCATAATGAAGGCATATTGGCGATACCTCTGCAACACATCCTCCGGAATCACGATTACTATGGATGCAAACACAGGGCTGGGAGGAGCAACTCTCCTAAAGCTTGGGACTAACATAGGAGCATAGTCTTCTCAGGATCATGATTTATACCTCCACATCATTGAAATGCATTCTGTTTTTGAAAGCCTCTCATTGGTGGCTGGCAAACCAACACAGGAATAGAGTTCTCATTTTTTCCGATAACTTTGCTGTGGTGACTGATCTCAAATAGAAAGTAAAACAAGTACTTGGACCTTTGTATTTTTGTGTGTCATTTTCTAAAGTGGTGTCCTCAACAACAATCTAGGTTTCAGGTTGGTATATCCTAGACTGGCTAATTTATTGGCAAACTCATTTTTCTGCAAGCAGGAACTTGTAAGATGGAATGGCATTTTCATCCCTCGGTTTCATACAATGCATACTGAATTGGATTGACTTACGGACATTAGTAACTAGGTGGAATGTCAACCATCCCAACCATTGTCACACCAATCCTGGGCCCAAAGGCTTCCTCTACAATGTAATGGCTAAAATGTATACACATCTAAGCCCCCCATTTGCAAGGGCATCATTGATTCACCTTCCATACAAGACATGCTTCCTCATTTGTCATCAGAAAGTAGAAAATAATTACTTAATGGTCAAGTAAGAAATATTTAAAATCCAAAACATATTTTATTAATATTCAGGAAATTTTTTTTCTTCTTATTAGTCTGATTTTTCTGGCGGAAAAAATGTTTAGCACATGCCAGTGCCATATCATTCAAGAAAAATCTTTAGTTATTCAGCTGTAAATTCCATGTTAGAATCAGGGTTTGAATTTGTATATAATTTGCTCTCAAATTTTGCATGATTTTGTTTGCTAATTCTTTGTTTGTGGATAATAAAGCTTGCTAGAAAATGTGGAAGACATTTACATGTATTCAAGACATTTGCATCTTGAATTCTTAACAGTCTTGTTTTCATTTGGAATTAAAGGTGAGGGAATTATTTTGAGGAAGCAGTTGACTCTTCATATGACATGAATATCCGTGCTAGCAGGCAGTTTGAGTCACTCCTATCCAGTTATTTCCATATATATACTCCAACTACAAACAACGTAACGTAGACCCTGATCTGTTGATGCATAATATCCCTCTACCGGGTATGTGTATCTTCCTCCAGGAAGCGGGCCAGAAAAGCAATTTTTAAAGAATCGCCCAATGATGTAAATAAGTGGATAAAACCAGGTTGTAGAAAATAGAATGCAGATGCCTGCCCTATACAGATCCCCAGTCTCAGTCGTATCTTTGCTGGGGATGATCAAGTTCAACTTTTATGTCCGTTGTGGGTTGTAAGCTTCTATAAGGCAGGCAGCCGCTAAAGGGAGAGAAATGTGCTGGAGGCATTTTTTCTTCATCTGGAGTACTTGGCTCTGCTGATATTTCAGTTTTCATTATTTTGCGGTGGGTTGTCACGACAATCAAGAAAGCTTATCACTCCTTGAATTAATGAAGATGAAAGCCTATGTATTTTGACATATTGCTACTTTGTGGTCATATTTAACTCGTGTGCCATTTGAGGATATGATTAAAGATGTCTTTGCTTGTTGGCACAGCATAGTGCAGGCATATTTTCTCTAGGGCCTACAGTTGTGGCAAAAAAAAAGCCCAGATGGATACCATTTTACATTAGCGTACACTTCTTTGGCAAGGGGAGTATTTCCTTGTTTTTCCTGTACAGTTTTGGTGGTTATCCCACTGAACTGGTAAATTCAGCTATGCAGTAGCAAGAGGTAACATTTTTACTGATAACAAAATGTAGTTTATGGTTTGGTGGTGCAAACTAACACTTGGCTGTTGCTATTGCCAGATTCCCTCCTCCCACCCCACATTGATGTCCCAGTAGTGGTATATAGTTTTGAAAAAGGATGAAGTCTGCTAGGCATATGCCAGATTGTAAGGTCACCTTCCAGAAACTCAAGGGAAAGTCACCGTTTGGGATGATAAATTCGCATTGTATGGATGAGGGCAATTTCCATCCTAGAAGGGGTAAGCTACACAATAGGAACAGGTTTTTCGTTTGGTTTGGTGCTTTATGGCACATCATCACAAGTAGGTTAGTTAGTGCTAAGGCAATTGGAGTAAAGTGCCTTGCCTAAGGTAACACCACAGTAGCTGATTCAGACTGTTTCGATGGCAGAATTTTAACCCTCACCTGTCAGTTTTTGAGTTTGTCAGTAGCAGCAGGTAAGTACTACATTATTAAAATTAGTTCATCCCCCACCCACAAATAAATGTCTGCTCAAAAAAATGTCATTTCTTGACCATATAACCTCACCAAAGTTTCTTGATGACTTGCACATATTGAATTAGAAAGGTTATTGATTAGGGGTGGGGGTCAAATTGTCAAAGGTCAAGGTCACTGTTTGAAAGAAGAAAATTGTTTTACATAATAGCAGAGTCTGTGGAGTTCTTGCACTTAAGGTGTGGAAGAGGCGTGTTGACTTTGGCAACAAAAGGTCAAGCGTCTTAGTCTTTGTTGCCAGAGAAATTAGGTTCTGAATAAGAAGTTTTGTTTTGTAAAGAAGAAACCTTTAGGTTTTGAAAAACTGCATAAATTGGCCATAGGTCAAGGTCATCAAGACCAGTGATCATTAGAAGAGTCACCCATGCCATACTAGTATTAAACATGGAGTGATCTGGGGAGAGAGAGAGAGAGAGAGAGAGAGAGGGGGGTTAAAGGTTGCTTATACCATGGTAGCAATGATTTTACAAACAGCATCAAGCATTAGTGTTACTCCATCCATGTCCTTCCATCCTTCTCTTGATGGGTAATCATGCTATCATTAAGCTGTGTGTTTAGATTAGCTTCTCATGCATTTTGGGTTGCTGGATGAGATAATTTTTGTGTTGATGCTTCTTGGTGCAGCAATCTTCCACCAACAGCATGACAGTTTTGCATCTGCACACTTTTGACTGTTGGGCTATGCAACTTTTTATGAGGACATGTGGTATTTACCCCTATGACCTGTTTTCATATGTGTTAGATTTTTGACACATTTTGTTTTTAAGCTAGGAGCTAGCTAGTTGCAAACATGTGGCATTTGTGTTCTCTGAACATGTTTCTAGTAGTCTGCATAATTTTTGTCTTGATATGCATCTCAGATACCCATGTGTATTACTGTTCCTGAAATGTGTGCCTATCTTCTATGATGTATATGTAGGTATATATATTGCCACCATACCAAAATAAGCAACTTGTATGCATTTTTGCTTCAGCGAGGTCAATAAGTTTCTGTGTGATGCTGGGCTATGCATACATACATACTCAGATGGCTCACATTTGCTCCAAATTATCTTTGACTAAATTCTGGATCCCCTAGCATAACTTGTTCCTGGGGCTTACAGGTTGAGAAAACATGGCAAACCAATTGAGTTCTTCGGATGCCATAAATTTGGACACAAACAAGGACTCTGTCAATCAATGTATCATACATACTAGGAAGCTGGCAAAGAGGAGAATGCCAGTGTTACTCCATCCATGTCCTTCCATCCTTCTCTTGATGGGTAATCATGCTATCATTAAGCTGTGTGTTTAATCTAAATCTAAATGTACCTAGTGAGACTCTTGACTCTAACTATTCAATGGACACTATTGTAAATGCAAATGTAACGGATTTTCAGGGTCTGTATGTGACTTTGAAGATGCTAATATATATGAACATTTAAATATGGAAATAGGATGTCAGAATGATAAAAGTAGTATGGAGACAATCTCAGTGAGTACCCCATTGCATGATGACATACATATAATTGATATGAAACTAAATATCAAAGGTTTTAACATAGGTCACTTAAATGTACAAGGTATAGTGGGAAAAACAGACCAGATTAAGTTAATGTTGTCTTCCAAGGAAAATAATATACATGTTTTGGGACTTACTGAAACCAAATTAAATGCTAACCACAATGATAATCTATTTCACTGTCAAGGCTACAATAAACCATTAAGCAGGGACAGAGAAACAGCAGGGGGAGGTCTTGTATACATTAGGGAAGATGCAAATGCAGAAAGGCAACTTGTCTTGGAGTCACATGAAATTGAGAGTATCTAGGTGAAAATTTCTCAAAATAATGCAAAATCATTCCTAGTTGGTTTCATTTATAGGCCACCTTTCTCCAAAGCAATTTAGAATGATAACTTTCTGAAACAAATGGAAAATGTTCTTGTCCAGGAGAAAGAAACATACGCTTGGCGATATAAATAAGGACCTTCTCAATACTCAAATAAGGAACAACTGGATGGAATTTATTGAATCATTAGGCCTAGTCCTGCTGGTAAATGAGCCCCCAAGGGTAACAGAAAAATCAAGCACTCTTATTGATTACATTTATACCAACCTACCAGACAATGTGGCTTGTGTTAATGTACCGAATGTTGGTCTTAGTGACCACTATCCTACTTTGTTGACAAGAAAGGTTAAATACAAGAGAAATAAGAAAAATATAGAACTATCACTTACAGATCGTTCAGAAATTTTAAGGAAGAACAATTTCTCAATGACCTATATAAAATTTGATGGAATATGATCCAAAATTTGGATGACAGATGAAACTCTGAGCGTGTGGACTGACTTATTTATGGGTGTAATCTCTAAGCATGCACCACTGAAAGTACATCGAGTAAAGAATGAAATCCAACCTAATTGGTTTACTACTGAAATCCTAGACGCTATGAAAACATGAGACCAATTCAAGGCTATGGGAAACCATGCACAATATAAAGTTTGGAGAAATAAAATAACAAGTATGATTAAGAAAGCTAAAAAAAGTTATTATCAATCATTGCTTGAAAACAAAAAGAGCAACACAAACTCCATTTGGAAAGTCTTCAATGTCAGCTCACTGGAGGAACACACAAAGATCAGGCAAATAAAATTCACTCACTTCTGGTAAATGACACCATAGTCACTGATGACACTGATATTGCAAATGTTTTCAATGATTTTTTTTCACCAACATTACCACAAACTTAAAAGAACCAGTGATAGAAAACAACTTTAATGAACTGAAAAAGTTCTGCAGCAGCAAAATCTCTAAGGAGGTATGTTTCTCTATCCCGCCAGTATCAAAAAACTTTGTAAAAAAAATGTCTCAGTGAACTTGATACCAAGAAAGCTACAGGACTTGATCAGATTGGTCCACGACTCATTAAATCTTCTGCCTTTGCTATTTTAGATAGCATAACATTCATAATCGATTTAAGTATTGCAACCTCATCTGTCCCCAAAATATGGAAAACTGCAAAAGTAACTCCTATTAACAAAAAACTGGTTCTAAGTATGATGCTGATAACTACCGGCCAATCTCAATACTACCAAACTTGTCAAAATTGATTGAATAACGTGTCCATGACTCATTCATGTCATATTTAACCAAACACTTGCTGTTACACCCTAATCTATCAGGCTTTAGACAGAAAGATTCATGTGAGACTGCCTTGATCTCTCTAATTGATAAATGGCTTCATGCACTTGACCAAGGTAGAATAATAGGATCTGTATTTGTGGATTTCAGGAAAGCTTTTGACATGGTGGATCATGAAATCCTTTTGAAGAAACTGAAAATCTACCAGTGTGATGAAAGCACAATTAGATGGTTTTACTTCATACTTAAGTGAGAGAACACAACATGTTTATATAAATAATGTTCTGTCTGAACCTGGAACAATTAGATATGGTGTACCACAAGGCTCAATTCTAGGTCCATTACTATTTATTTTATTTATTAATGACCTACCACTTGTACTAAGGGACTCAATATCATCTACTGATCTCTATGCAGATGACACAACATTGTCAGACATCCAAAACACAAAGCATGAACTTGAAATTTCTTTACAGAATGCCCAAAACAAACTGGACAACTGGTGCACATGCAATGGCATGGTGGTAAATACTGGTAAAACTAAAATATTACTTATCTCGACACGGCAAAAATGGACAAATCTTGATAGTGATGAACTATGACATGAAGGATGAAAATTTGCAAATGGTCTGTCATGATAGACTACTTGGTGTTTTGGTAGATAATAACCTATCATGGACTGAACATATCAGTAAAAAAAAGTAAATTCAGGTTTATGGCATTTTCTCCCAGAAAGGCACAGAAAACTATTTTATAACAGTTACATGCAACCCTATTTAGACTACTGTAATACAGTATGGGGTAATTCAAATGATAAAAACAGCAAAACTGGCACATCTTCAAAAGAGAGCATTTGGGCTAATATCAATCCAGCAACAAAGCAAGGAAAATTTAGCTGGTAAGTTACAAGTACTACCTATTAAAGACCAAATCCAGTTGAGAAAAGCCAAATTAATGTACAGGATATCCAATAATAGTGCTCCTGAATATTTACAATCACTATTCCAGTATAGGCTACCTGGCAATACTCCCCACCTGCAATCCATGTCTACAAAACAGTATAAAATTCCCATGTCTACCAAACAGTATAAAATTCCCATCTCTACCAAACAGTATAAAATTCCCAAGCCAGATAAGGAATTATTTAAACAAAAGTTTCCAGTACTCTGCAACTTTGCTCTGGAATATTATTCCATTTGAGATTAGAAATGCCCATTCTATTTCCTTCTTCCAAACCCAATATATCCTGTGGCTTCAGAGACGCAGCTAAAATAGATAAATTCCTTTGTATGAGGGCCTCGAGGTAGATTAGTTCTTAGCTAATTGTGTCACCGTCTTTAAATAAAGTCATTATTATTATTATTATTATCAAAAGTATTATATCTTAAGTGGCAGCTAAACACCACCCACCCCCAATTACATGTTCTTGGGTACTATGTGTGAGAAAAGGCAAGCTTGTCTAGATTGCAAATTGTTAGCATCCTCAAGCTTGACAGAAGAAATATGAGTATGTCCACTGACCAGTTAGTATTTGTCTGATAGTGTTGGATTGATTTTGTGAATGATAAGAGCTGATTGATTTATACTTTCTCCTGAGTGTACTAGGACAGTATGTGCTTCCTTATAAGTTGAGTCCAGCAGCGAACAACATGGATCCAGATCAGTCATCCCGTCATATTAGGGTCTTTGTTGTTGGTTTTACTGCTTATCCCTGACAACCTGCATAGACTCGGATTTACCTGCACATTATGCAATGCCAGATTGGGTCTAGGCAGTTTGCAGTTGGACTCAACTTATAAGTAAGTATATATGGTAAACTGCCTGATAAATCTGTGGAAATCAACTAAAACTGAATAAATGATTTCTTGGAAGAATAGGAAATGTTTTGAATGGCATAGAATGATTGAAGTCATTAATTGTACTTGTAGACAGTTCCAGTAAATACTGATTGCTTAGTTCTCTATAGCATTGTTGAAAATCACTGCTGCAGGTACATTACTCTGTTCCTGGGATTTCAGATCAATTTACGATTTTATAACTTGTTATGGTAGTAGTTCTAAATAATGTGCCCAGTACCACATTGCTATTATATTGATTATATTGATGAATTGATTCCAGGATTCCAGGACATCAGTTACATATTATGTTATGACCCCTGATTCACTAAATTTGGTTTCCACAATATAACTTAAATGTGGATTGTTGGATTTCAATCATATTTTGTTTTTTTTCTTTGAGACTTTAAGTGAATTTCGTTTTCATTGTTCCACAACAGTGTACATGGGGTAATGGTCCCAATTTCTTCTCTATCTTGTTACTAAGGGTTGTTGGATTGCAGTGAAATATGCATCTTTTTGTTGAATAGACTTTGACAGATCTCCCACTCCTACATAAATCATGCTTGAACAACCCTTGTGATATACAAAAATGTCCTGATATGAATTGAAACCCAGTATGTGCATTAAATTAATTTTCAGAAGCCGTATTTGTAGTTGGGGATCAGTGTTACTGAAATTCTACCAGTTTCTCTGTGAGTCACCTAAATCAGAAATTGAAGTGGGATTTCTTCAATGATACTGACTTTCAGTATTTTGTGATATTATTTTCAGGAGTTATTGGCCCAGATTTTGTGTCTCTTCACCAAGGATTGGTTTGATTCCACCAAATTAGGCATGCAGCTCAAATTCCTGCATCTCGTGGGTTGGTGGTTCTTTCCGGGGTTTTCCCTGGTTCTTCCTCCACCTTTTAAATTGCCGCCATGTATAGCCTATCTTGTGCTGAAAAATGGCATTAAACCCTATAACAACAACAACAACAACAAATTCTGCATTCATTTAGAGGAAGTGGAACCCCTGATTCCCATTCCTCCATATTTGGATTTCTGCTGCATTAATTTACTTTAATTGTGTTGTTGTTGTTGTTGCTGTGGGGCTTAACGCCATTTTTCAGCACACGATAGGCTATACATGGCGGCCAGTATTAATGGTGGAGGAAGAAACCGGGAAATCCGCGGAAAGAACCACCGACCCACGAGAAGCTACTGGCAAGCTTTCTCACATATCCACATTCGCCGAATCCGAGACTCGAACCCACGCAGACAGAGGTGAGATGGCAGTGATCCGTAACGGACAGCGCTTTAGACCACTCGGCCACTCGGGGCCCCACTTTAATTGTGGGATATTGACCAAATTACACATGCATTTTAATCTCGATGAAATTTTTTAATGAATTTCATTTTGAGCATTTTACAGGAGTTAGGGCCCCTTATTGCATCATCTCGTAACTTTAGTTACCCAGTGTAACTTGGATTTTTGGATTATGATTGAAGTGACTATGCAGTTTTATATTCATTATCTGATGAACAAGTTTGACAATGATTTATTTTATCCATTCATTAATCACATGGATAATCCCACAGTTCCACCAGGATTGGTATTACATAAACAATATGATACCCTAGCAGACATAAATCAACCATAAACTCATATAATACGGATTTTTTGTTTTGCAATTCAAACTTTAACTGTGTTTGTTCACACAATACATGTAAATATAAAATAAATATTTTTAAAAGAGCTTTCTAGCCATTCCATTTTTTACCCTTATTTTTACATAAAAAGCTCATTTTAGTTTTTGTGTTCCATTTCTACACAAGTCAATCCTAGCAAAAAATGTCATTTGAAAACTTGGCTACATTAAATATTAATGCAGTCAAAAAAACAGTTCACAGGCGGTGATAATACAACATCCCGAAAAAATGGGAGATGGTTAGTGTCACATGACCCAAAAAGCGTTGACACCACCGGTTAGGGTTTTGTAAACTCTGAACCGACATCGTGATCAGTCAGGGAAAATGAATCAATAGGCCGTTTCCCTCTGAGTGACAGATAACAAAACCGGTCAGGGACCGAGGGTGAGTAGACCATCCCAGCAATTGGGATGGAACACCACCACATCCCATCAGGCAACACCACCACTACATAATATCAGGCAACACATTCTGGTGTTTTACATTGTTATTTGAACAGAAAGAAAAGACCCAAGAGTTTATATTCTACTCAAAGCATTCAGTGCCCCCCCCCTCAAAAGAGGGGGATGAAGATGTTGATTTTATATGAATGTGGTCAGCTTTGATTTCTCAGCATATTTGAGTAAAATGACAGACAGTGGGGCAATTGTTTCACTGGTATTGACCCCTAACCTGGACTTTGGATGGATGACCAATTATTGTTGGGAGATACCTTTTGTTTCCACATTCTTCTGAAAGGGCACTTAATTTTGCTTTGCTTGGTTTACTGGAGACAGTACATTATCCAGAAATAAAAATGTATCAGTTTAAAAATACATTTATAGTTGATTGTTGAGCTCATCTTGGCATGTGTTGGACATAATGATCACTGTGCATGCATGTCTGTACGTCCATACATCCACATAGTAGAATAACTACATGTCCGTATGACAGCCAGTCAACCCATCTGTCCACACACTAGATTAACTTAATTCTTAAAGCTTTTTACTCTCAGATTATTTCAATGCCATTTTATCCCACCCAAAAAGGATTTGGGAGATAACACTGGGACAGGCTCGAGTGCTGTTGCAATTGATTTATTCAATGAAGCAATTTTTTAAAGGTCAAAACTTTCTTAGTAACTTACAGAAAAGATTTTTTTTGCAGATGGATTCATGGCAGTTAGGCCAAAAGAAAAATTACTTGTTTCCAATTTCTCTGGTTTTAATAGAAGGGTAGGCAGGTTCTTTTTTTTGTTGTTGTTGAAACGTATATTTAATGTGAATTTTTTTTACTATGGGTTTTTTCTTATTAGAATATATTTATTATTAGCGTGAATTAATCATCGGTTCAGAAAGAAGAATTTTTGGTTTGTTTCTAATCGTGGCAGTTTCAAGGCAAACAAGTGCTTAAAAGTTTTAATGATTAATGGAGAAGCAACTCTTTATTTCAAAGTTGAAAATATTTACAAAAAGCAGGTCAAAAGTTGATGAGAATAGTCATAAAAAGTTGTCATTTTATCAGTGGATGAGTCAGTGCAGCAGTGTTTACACATGTAAGTGGTCAAGTTTGGTTTACTGACTAAACATTTATAAAGTTGATTGGTAAACGTGTGAACAGATATGTTTGGTAGGATTTTTCTGTTCATTTTTTAAAATAAAAATTAGGATTTGGTAGATTTTGATGAGAATAGGTTGTAGCACACATTACACACTATTTAACTTCAAAAACCAAACAGAACCTTTGGCATATCAGCATTTTATGCTAAGAAACACTGTTTTGAATTTGCAAGCATCTTTATGGTTTCATAGTCTTTGTAGATGCTGCAAAAAATAAAATGCACATGTCTGGGCAGTACTGTATGTATTCGCTTATCCTGATCTGCCATAGCATAATGTTTCTGCAGATCAGGGTATATTTTGTTTGTTCTGCCGATTACTTGTAACAATTTGCACTAACCCAGATCTGCCACCATATTATGTGATGGCAGATCTGGGTCTGTGCAGTTTGCAGTTGGGCTTGACCTACAATTGAGTATTTGTGGTGCATCAAGTTATCATGATCGATTCTTTCATCGTGTACATGTATGTAGCAGCTGGAAAACAATATCATAATGATTCTATGGATGTTTCAATGAAATTTTAAGTTTTATTCAACACAGACAGGTCTTACAAACTGAAAATTTCATGTCAATAGGTGCAGGGCACACAATAAGTGAAGTAATTGCAAGTCGATTGAGGGATGGCATACAGATTATAATGACTGCCAGCTGTTTGGTAAGCGTGATGGGTAAATATGGGCAGAGACTGAAATTCTGATCATTTCAGTTAAATGGTATAGATATAGTTATTGCAGACCATGTACACATTTAGACATTGTGGAAAACATTGTAGTCTTGGGAGAGACTGATTGCAGAAAGTTCAGGGCATTACTCTGAAAATGATAATATATTAGTTTTTTTCTCATGCTGTTTCATGGTTTCTAGTCCAGGAATACTCCCATTTAATATATTCATGTTCCTGCTAATTTGTAACAAAATAAATCTGAATAACGAGTTCCTCCAAAGAATTTGTGCTAAATCCATTCAGCCCTGGTGGATTTAATTTTAAATTTTAATTTTCTCCCCAGCAGACATAGAGATGTAGAATAAACCTGGTGCACATTCTATAATGTTAAGAGTCAACTTACAGATGCAGTGTTTCTGCCCAGGAATTATCTCATGCAAATGTACCAGTTGAGAATGTGTTGTACTTTTTAAAAGAAAAAGCATTTTATATATTTTTAGAAAGTTGATTTTGTATTTGACTTTATCTTTGTTTTTTTGCCATCATTGGTGGGATGCCTCAGCTTTGCACCATATAGCCAGGATTGTTCTTGCGTATCTTTAAATCAGTATTGATACCGTATATACCCATTTATGACACGAATCCAACTTAAAACAGCGCATACTGCAATGATAGATTTTCATCTGCACAGTGCATTAGGAGTAATAAGTAGAGCAAGAAACATAGACCCTGATCTGCAGGTGCATTATGCTATGGCATATCAGGATCTATGTTGTGTACAGTTGGACTGTACTTACAGTTGAGTACAAATGGTATACATCCATATCACTTGTTATCTTAGTAACTGTACTGTCTGAATATGCAGTAGAAAAAAAATTCAGCAAGCTCGTATTTGTCAAAACAGAAAATTTGTCTCCAACTTGTATGATTAAAACTGCAGGCCCTTAAGATGTGAAAATTTTCAGGTCTTTCAGGTCCATAAATAGCTGATGCACTTCCTGGCTGGCTTAATTTTTGTTGTGTGCATGGAGTGAGTGAGAGAGGCTGCAAGCAGTGTGTCTACATTGAACCAACCAATCAATATGTGGCCACACTTGTAAGACACCCTCATGAAGAGGATAATTATTTTGCCAGTGGGTATGAGATAAAAAAAAAAAACCTTTGAAAGTTTTTGTCATTTGTTTTGCTAGCTTGTACATGTAATGAGAAAAGTTAATCTCTTAAAATATATATCAAGATGTTGCTCTAATAAGGTTGAACTTGATGTGAATTCTTTAAACTATATTAGCAGATAACACAAGTAAGAGCTTACATTTTGAAGAGGTTGTGGAATGGGGTCATAGCTAACAAGTTTTCGTAAATAAAGATCAATTGAAGTAAAAAAAATCATGACTAAACTTCTTGACAGAACATAAAATTTTTAGATAAATTGTTTTGGGAAATAGTAATTTATTGGATATTTAATCTTGTCTTAAGGCTAAGTGGGTTTATGCTATGGCCCTGCATCTGGCATACATTGTCAGTTATCTGTCACGTGTTGTCTCTCTGCATTGCAGTTTTCAGCTTGTCAAAAACTGCAGGTCCAATATCAGTTGACCTTGGTTGGAATGTTCCCCATGGCCTTGGTGGGAATGTTTTCTTAGGACATGCTCTGTAAAAATTTTGTCATGGTTGGCTTTCCTAGCAATGGTCTGGCTACTATAGCAACCATACAGAAAGCTTTTTATCTTTCAGACTTTGTAGGAGTTTTAGGACAGGCTGAGTTTGTTGGAAGGAATGTCATTTGGACATGCTGGATCAAAATTTTGCAGCAAATAGCAACAATATAATAAATCAGTATTTGACTTCGCAAGAGTGACTAAGCCGGTTTCAGTCAAACTTGGCTGGAATGTTGATAGGATATGCTCTATCAAATTATTTTGCTTGGGTGGCTCCCATATTGTGACATCCTTATCCATTGAATGGAAAACAAATTTTCTGCAGATCTAAAACAGTTAAATTGTTTTTGATAACTCTTTAAGAAGGTTTCTTAAGCTTGGTCAGAACTATGCTCACAGTGGCTCCTGTTGTGGTTTCTATACCAACAGACTCCAGAATATCTGACTGAAATAAAGATTTTCAATCTTACTAGGAATGATTTTTAGGATATTCTGTATAAAAATTTATGTCTTATGTGGCCTCCCTTTGGCCTTCATAACAAACATATAGAAATCTTTATTTGGGTTTTTTTAAACAGCAAAGACAATTTTATCAAACCTGGTAAGAATGTTCTTTGACCCCCAGAGTTTCAGATTTGTGTTTGAACGAAACCTTTGTTCAGACCCAAGGAACATACAGGCATGGCCCCTGGATCATAACTTGCAAACTATTGGACACACGATACTAATTATATGGATAAAAGGGAACCAGCCTGGAAATGGGTGAATATAAAATAGAGTATATATGGGTTTGGCTGGCCAGGATTGGTTAATAAAGTAAGTTATTTTTTCAGGAAAAAGAATCTTTTGAGAGCTGATCTTAGTTGTAAATGAAAAAAATCGAGACATTGTTTTATTGATGGAATTTCAGTCCTTTAACAGTCTTGAGTTTGGAACACTCATTACTGAAATTAGCACCTGACTCTTTGGTGCGGAACTGAAAACACGTTTCAAACACATGTAGTTCCAGAAAATGCCACGGCTCATATCCTTTACTCTACACAGAAGCTGACATCCAGGTTTCATCTACACTGATAAATATAGGTTTGATCATGAGCACTCAGAAATTTTAAGTGATTGAATTTTTAATATCATGGTGTTTGCATAGGTTTACTATGGGAACAGAATTAGTACCATGAGTCCTATTGAGAACCTCTGTAGCTATATATATATATATATATATATATATACTTACTGGACATGCCCAAGAAAAATAAGATATGCAACTAAAATTGACTCGGAGTTTATTCTTTCCTTCATTGGGAATGCAGGTATATGCATTTTGCAAACACTCTTTGGAAAACACTCTTGTATTTATGTTTGTGCCTATCATGAAAATAATGCAGTATTCCTTCTACATGATGTGAAAACTCTAAAACATGTCTAAGTCCATGGTATTAAAGAAGTAAATTAATGATAACAGAATACTGTACATTTGGCACATGTGGAGATGCACATGGCCATCACTGTTACCCTGTTAGACAATGAAGAAAGTGAAAAGTTACAATAGTTGCAAAATAATCCTTTTAAACTAGTTGCCCTTGATGTTTTTTGTGCACAGTTAAGTTCAAAAGAATTTTCAGCAATTTTAGCATTTAATTTTATTCATGGAATGTAGTTGATTGTTTGCCCTTAGCAGTATTAACAATGCAAGGTTTGTTTAGTGAAGGCCACAGCCGTTGGCATGTATTCAGAAAGTTAGTATTTACCTATTATCAAATGAAAATGATAAATGAATTGTAAAACAAAATCAGCAGGGAAATATAAGTTGATAAAATTCTTGTCTTAACTTTTGTTTAGTTAAGCTGAATATCTTTCATGTTTTGTTTTTTTTTCCTGTTGTAGTACATTCCATTCCTAGTGCACCTGGTGTATAAAGCCATTTGTATGATTGTCAGTTACCCCTTGTCATTAAAATAACGAGTTATTGTTACTGTCTGTACTTGCATACAAGTCGGGTCCAACTGCAGGCTTCATAGACCTGATCTGTTGATGCATAATGTGCCAGTTGATAATGGTCTTTGTTGTTTGTTGTACTAGTCAGTCCTAACAAGCTGCATAGACCCAGATCTGCCAGTGAATCATGTAATGGCAGGTCTGGATCTGTGCAGTTTGCAGTTGGATCCCACTTGTACCCAAGTATTGACTGTGTGCCTGAGCAGTTACGGAAACCCTTGCAAAGGATATAACTTGCTTAGGGACCAAACAGTTAATTTTCAGGGTTGGGTCTGGGATTTCCATTTGATCCAGGAATTTTTTAATTTATTTTATTTGCCTCAAGATGAATTATTATATTTCAATTAATGGGTACAATAAGTTGTTGCTAGGGGGCTTTGCCATAAATAAGAACACCAATATCTTTTTCAAGCCATTTGAGGCCCTCAGCATGTATGAGGTGTTTTGCTACATTTGGGAGGAAAATGTATTTATAGAGTAGTATATAAAAACACGGGTTCTGGACCAGCTTATAATTTTGGTCCAGGTGGAAATTACTAGAAATTTTACCACATAATTACCAAAATACAGCCCAACCAAATAATGCTTAGATAGAAACATTATTGTTTCTTTCTGATACCTTAATTTCAGAGTATGATCTAATACAACCTGTTCTAGTGAAATTAAACACTTCAGTGGAAGAGTTTTTAGTTATAACTTGACAAACAAGCCATAAGAAAAATTAATATAGAAGCATTAATAATGATTATAAAGGCTTCTATAACAATTCTAGATTCTTGACCAGATTAAGATAGAAGTGTTATTAAAGCTTAAAAAACTGTTTTTGTAATTTTTAATTTTTTTGATTTTTAATTTTCTTATTAACAAAATTCATTATTATATAGTGTTGGTGTTGGAAAAATTTTGTTCATATCTAATCTTATGTTGGTCCCTGAACACAAATATTTTTTTCAGCTATCTGAAAATGACCTAATGCGAGAGTATCAATGGCATTCTCACAGTAATGTTTATCATTAAAATTACTAAGTCCCCTCTTATGAGCTAGATCAGTAGATATTTTATGCTTGTAAGAACGAATATTACAGCAGTCTACAATATGATTTTTTTCTTTTCCAGCAAGCTCTGATAAATATGCATTATGAGCCAAATGTTTTTTAGCGGCTGCTTTTGGAATTCCCTTAGCTTTATTTGTTTCATGATTATCCACTGTCAACAACGAGTACACTTTAGAGCGCAGACCAACATAACTGACAACGAATTTAAACATAAATTCATCCTTGAACTTTCCAATGACTTTTTTGTTAGCGCTGTCGTGAAAAGGACAGTCTTGCAGGTAATCAGAGAAATCAAACAAATCACGGTTAACAAATATATCCTTGTAAGTGTCTTTGGTTTGGATAGAATAAACGAGAGAATTTGTCTGTGAATAAAAGATGACAATTATTCCAAATTTTCTTTGAAAACCCATAATGAAAATCATACATCAGCCATTTTGAAATGTCTAACACTGACGTGCCAACATAGATTGGTTTATTCAAAACCAGATTTGTTTAAAACTTTTTCACGATTACAAGATTTTTACTGATTTTTATTAAACCCTAGAATGAATTTTTAGTAACAACTTTTCTCATACATGCTTTATTGTTAACAAGCTCAATATTGACCCACTTGCAAATATTTTCCATGAAATTCACGTAAAATGATTGACGGGCTTCAATTCTGACATAGCCCACTCTTTAAAGATTGTTTGATTCAAGATAAATAATATATGATGAAGGTTTTTCAGAATCAAAATCAGCTAAGTATTTATTGTTGGCAACAGCATATTTTTTGTAACAACACTTATTCCGCCTCGTATTCCACACTCAACAAGATTTTACATGTAGATGTCAGTTAACAATTCCAGTTTTACCTTGGTTGACTTTAATAAAGCATCCCATGACAAACCAGAAGCTGAATAATACCAACAAAGATCAGATTAATAAATATTTATGCTAGTTTCACGAAAACTTTGAAATATATCATCGAGAAGTTAAACATCAGCGGCTAAATATAAATCATGGTAATCACCAAAATTTTTTCGATCAGATTCTTTCCAAACTTGTTGAGCAAATTTATAATTGTTGTCAGAAATTCTGCTTCCAGGAAGCATTGTATATTATTTACCATTATGCAAACAATCTTTAAGGGTGGGCAATGTCAGAATCGAAGCTCGTTCATCGTTTTGTGTGGATTTCTCCAGAACGGTTTTTAAGTGAAACTAACAATTTAAAAAAGATAAGTCTCAGGCTGAGTTTAGTTTTTTCATTGAAAGCGATATTGGTTATCCAGCAGGGTTACACATTCTTCATAAAAATTATCTATACTTGCCTGAATCTATGATCGTTTCTGATTATATGCTTTCCCAGGAACAATTAAAACTTTGCCAGGGTGGCCCGTGTAAAGTTAGAAAGCTACTTCCTAACTTGTTTTGATAAACAGTTGTGTTTGTCATTACAGAATTCTCAAGCAAGCCATCAATGCTGTATTGGTTCTTAAACACGTCAATAAAGTTTTAAAGTTTCACCAATCACCGTGGATGGCTAGTTATATAAAATCCAACACAGATCGCAGAACAGTTGCAGCAACTGATTTTGAACAGATATTCTTTAAGCTCATGAATAAATCTGTTTTCGGAAAAACCATGGAAAATATTCACAGGTGGGTCAATATTGAGCTCGTTAACAATAAAGCGTGTATGAGAAAAGTTGTTACTAAAAATTCATTCCAGGGTTTAATAAAAGTCACTAAAAATCTTGTAATCATGAAAAAGTTTTAAACGAATCTAATTTTGAATAAACCAATCTATGTTGGCACGTCAGTGTTAGACATTTCAAAATGGCTGATGTATGATTTCATTATGGGTTTTCAAAGAAAATTTGGAATAATTGTCATCTTTTATTCACAGACACTGATTCTCTCGTTTATTCTATCCAAACCAAAGACGCTTACTAGGATATGTTTGTTAACCGTGATTTGTTTGATTTCTCTGATTATCTGCTAGATTGTCCTTTTTATGACGGCGCTAACAAAAAAGTCATTGGAAAGTTCAAGGATGAATTTATGTTTAAATTCGTTGTCAGTTATGTTGGTCTGCGCTCTAAAATGTACTCGTTGTTGACAGTGGATAATCATGAAACAAATAAAGCTAAGAGAATTCCAAAAGCAGCCGCTAAAAAACATTTGGCTCATAATGCATATTTATCAGTGCTTGCCGGAAAAGAAAAAAATCACATCGTAGACTGCTGTAATATTCGTTCTTACAAGCATAAAATATCTACTGATCTAGTTCTTAGGAGGGGACTTAGTAATTTTAATGATAAACATTACTGTGAGAATGGCATTGATACTCTCGCATTAGGTCATTTTCAGATAGCTGAAAAAATGTGTTTGGGGACCAACACAAGATCAGATATGAACAAAATTTTTCCAATGCCAATGATATATAATAATGAATTTTTTTAATAAGAAAATAAAAAATCAAAAATTACAAAAACAGTTTTTTAAGCTTTAATAACACTTCTATCTTAATCTGTTCAAGAATCTAGAATTGTTATAGAAGCCTTTAAAATCATTATTAACGCTTCTATATTAATTTTTCTTATGGCTTGTTTGTCAAGTTATAAAATAAAACTCTTCCATTGAAGTGTTTAATTTCACTAAAACAGGTTGTATTATATTATACTTTGAAATTAAGGTATCAGAAAGAAACAATAATGCTTCTATCTAAGCATTATTTGGTTGGGCTGTATTTTGGTAATTCATGTGGTAAAATTTCTAGTAATTTCCACCTGGACCAAAATTATAAGCTGGTCCAGAACCCTTGTTTTTATATACTACTTACAGAAATAGGGGATTCCTGCTATAACCAACACATTATAACACAGACTGGGATATAGCACAGTTGCATCATGCCTCTAGATATTTAGCTGTACTGGTCATAGAGCAGGAGACCTTATGGGATGGTCTGTTTTCTGTTTGGTTGCACAAGTTTATTATCACTACTTCCACTAAACTACTTGGATGATTGCTGTGAAATCTGATACTGACATTCATCTCAAGGTCTTGTTCACTGGTTCCCAAAGTGGGCAGTACCAAGAGGGGTGCCAATGCTGAATATTGCTTGTTACAAGGTAAAGTAGGGAGTGCTGAGGATAACCAAGGGGGTGATGGTCCAAAAAAGTTTGAGAACCATTGGTCTAGTTGATCCTAAATGAAAATTATGCTGCATAGACATTCAAAATGGCCACTACCATGGCCATGTTGAAAACCTTGTGGTGTTTTACAGTTCTGTATTTTGCATAGGGTTATATTTTTAAAGGAAAAGAATTTTCTAGGTTTTCCTCACTGATTATCCAGGTTATTTAAGATAAAAACCTTGTATATCTTGGGTATTGTTAAAAGAACTTTCAATTCCCTTTTTTTTTTGGTATATGATTAATGGGTGTAATTTGAGTTCTATTGTATACAGCTTGGCCTTACTTGAGATGTGCACCTGCAAAAAAACCCTGCCAGCTCTCATGGCCATGTTCGCTTCCAGGACTTCAAAGGTAAATTGTAAAAAAAATGAGCTGATAAATTTTGGGGCTTTTGTATATTTTGTTATTTATTCAATTTGCAATTTCAGAAGCTGGTATTATCCTGTCTGGAAAAATTCATTTTCCCTATTTTAATAACTGCTAAAGATAGTGTTGTTTTGACTAATTCAGATTGAGCTTGTGAGCACATGGGAGCAGACATTTTGGTTGGCTGTGTGCTTAGGTCAATTTCCACAAGTACAGTATCAAGAGAAATTTTAGCTACATTACATGAAAGTAACATAGAGGTGTGCTAACATTCTCAGCATTGTGCATGTTGCAAATGCAAATTCACCTTACACCTGTAACACTCTTAGAACATGATATGCAAATGCAAACAACAACCTATACATGTCTCTCTCTCTCAGAACTATATAATATCTGTAGAGGTCCCTGATAATGACCACATAGGCATTATTATTGTATGATTTAATTTTGGTTGTATAACAGAAAAAATTTAAGTTGGAAGCAATAAAACGGTCAAATCGAATCATTCTCATTTATGTTTCCCACAGAACAGTATTCATTACTTGCAAAGTTATGCACAAGTCTAACCTCCCCCCCATGAAAATTGAACTATTTTAAAAATTCACATTGCATTTACTCAATATAGAAATCAACACAATGTACCAGTCAATGCTATGCTGAAATACAGGAACTTGAAACTAACAACATTTATTCCTGAGATGTCACAAATACATTTTACAGTTTGAACAGGGAAAGAACAGATCAGACTCGTGGAAGTCAAAGGTGAAAGTGTAAAATGTTTGCTTATTGTTCTGTCACTTGTATATGGAAGAAAGCATATCTGCTTTGTCATCATTTGTTTCCCATAATTTCATTACAAATAAGTGAAAAGAAATTTTTTTTCTGTATTTTTCTTTAATGTAACAGTTTTACACTTAAGTCAACTTCACCACAGTGTTATGAGACTTCTAATTTTCCCATAAATAAGGCCATTATACACACAGTACTGCCAGAAGGCACATTATGTAAGCAAGAGCAAAATGAGCATCATTAGCTTATTTCATGCATAACATCAATGTTAATTACCATTGTTACGTATATGTAATTAAATTGCTTGTGTGTTTTAAAATTCTTTTTTATTTTATTTTTGTTTCATTACATTTTATTGTACTGATTATTTTCGCGGGGTTCGATATTTTTTCAAGTAAGTTCTGTTTGTATAGAACGCAAAAGGTGTTACATTAGCATTATTTTTAGTTCACCCTGATGTGCGGTTTTGTAAACATCGAGTGTTAACGATTGGCTATTTCCAACGTCATTTCGGCCCACGTATTAACTGGATTGTAAACAGCCTTTCTATTTTATATATTTTCAGTGTAAGAATTTGGTACTTTGATATGGCTATTCTTGCATACGTGACAAATGGCATTTTATTTTATTGCGATGTTCAATTAGTAAATCGCGCAGCCTATCACGTGGAGTACCATGTGACCTAAAATCGAGGCTTAAAACAGCCAAATGGTATTAAATTTATTCAGCTGTATTTTAAACCTTGAGGGCTTGAAAGGTTTCAGTTGTTGAAGCCAGATTGTTTTTTAAGTTCATTTGTTTTTGGAATTTAATAATTTATTCTCTAGAAAACCAGTCCTATTTCCAATTTTTACATTGTTTTCTAGGGAAATAAATTATTTTGTTAAAACTTACAAAGCTTGTTGACTTCACTCTTTTCTCTTGTTATTATTGTACGAGCCTACACGTAACACCATTTTGTTGAGAACATCATACATGATGATATGAAAATAAGAAAAATAATTGCACGAATTTTCTTATTTGTTTTAAGGTGGTGCTCTACAGTTTCGTATTTTGCATAGGGTTAGAATTTTTTCCCAGGTTTTCCTCACTGGTTATTCTGTCTGTTGAAAAAAGACATTGTATATCTTAGGTAATATTAACACAACTTTAATTCCCTTTATTTTGGTATAAGCTTGACGGGTGTAATTTGGGTTACAGAGTATATAAGCTTGGCCTTACCTCAGATGTGTGCCTTAGAATAAAAAAGAACTGCTAGCTCTTCCTGGTTATGTTCACTTCCTGGACTTCAAAGATAAATTGTAAAAAAAATTATATGATAATTTTTTGCAATTCATTCATTGCACCTTCAGACGCTGTATGTCTGGAAAAAGTAGTTTTCCCTATTTTATTAGCTGATAAGGTAGAAAAATGTGAGGTTTTACATTTCTTGGATATCTTCCCACTCGTTTCCATGACACAGGTTACATAACAATAGTTGCAATGTGTATCCCTGTTGATTGATTACATGTACCTGTTAGCATATACATTTGCGGAAATTTACTGTTCTGTATCATGCAATGCTTGATGTTCTTTCTCAGTAAATGATATTTGATAAAAGTACTTCATGTACTGGTTATTAATGTCTCATAATTTCCCTTTTACTTACATACTATTTCCAAGACCCATTTTGAAGAAATTATTGAAGGCAGTAATACAAATAAAAATTTAAAAAGAGATTACAGACAAATGCAGTAGTGTTTATACTATTGATGTATGATCACAAGTGCTGGAACATTATGACATGTAAGTCATAATTCTTTCCAAAGTTTATTCTACAAATATGTCATGATCTATGAAGATAAAAATGATATATGAGCTATGAAACAGATTCTTTACTTTACATAACTTTGAAATAACTTGTTTATCAGAGAGTATGATAATTTTTTTAATGACTGTTCCACTCTAGCATTGGCCATTCACGTTAAGTCTTGAACAAAGTGATTTAATTGAAAAATAGTTAGGTTCTGTAGCTTTATTTGTGAATTTCTTATTATTGTTGAAGCTGGGCATAACTAAACTGCACAAACTTAAATTTATATTGATGGTCAAATGACTGAATGTCAAATGAACGGGCATTACAGTATTAATTGAACTGAACACGGTGACAATATTCATATTGTATAGCCTTGGCAAACACATGGCTTAATGATTTCAGGTGATATACAAGGCGTTTTTTTATAAATGGGATGTGTTCAGCTTAAACAAGGGGAAAAAAGTATGAATAAGAAGAAATTCATCTTATATAAAGGTAAAACTAAACTAATGTAGAAAAGTGGAACCTATTTATTTTATAGTACAATATCTACTGCTGATAACCTTTTCACAAGTAAGTTGGCGTAAATATAGGAATTTCGGTTAAATTTTGAAAAACGATGATGATATGATACGATACTTGTGCAGGAGAATTGTCTGCTACTGCAATATGGGGAAGAAGAAAAAAAATTTCTGCCCCTCTCCACATACTAACTGGCACCGCCCTTTGTATATTCTGTGTACATGTATATCTTCAGGCAGTTAACTTTGGATTATTATTGCTTTTAATTCAGCTTGGAGTCCAGAGTTTGTTGATGTGACTTTAAGCTTAGTTTTGGTTCCCAATGATTCAGTGCCAATTGGCCGATTGTGGGCTTAAGTAATTTCACATTGTTGGCCTAATTATTGCACACTGTATAAATACACATTTGGTCCATGTTCTTTGGTGACACAATGTTTTATCTATATTCACATCAACTTCTTGTTGATCATAAATTAAAAATGGTGCTGATCTGATGTCCAGTATTTTGTCCATCTTGAGACTCTTGTTTATCTAATCTTAAATGGAAAGTCATGTTGATGTGGGGTTTTCATCAGAAGAGTTCTTGTGGTGTCTAGTTGATCCTGAATGAAAATTACTAACACTCAATATTGCCACCATGTTGGCCATCTTGAAAATATTGTTTTCTCTACTCCTGAAGGATGGCAATATCAAAATGGCATTTTCACCAGTAAACTGATGATACTTGGTTGGTTCTAATGAAACTGGTACCAGTCATACATATATCCAGTATGGATGTCACGATGGTTGTCGTAAAAAGTCTTGTCCCTTCCCCTGAATTATCCTTATGACATGATGTTTTCACTAAAAGACTTCTAATAACATCATCTTTATCAAAATTGAAAATGGCGCCAGTCTCACAGCTAATATATCCCCACAGCAGCAAACTGGTAATCTTTTAAGAATATCAGAAATGGTTTCAGCACTCAGCAGTTACAAGGAAGAAATGGTCATATCTTGAATTCCAGGAATATTTTTTTTCACCCAATAGAGCATCATTCCTTTTGATAGACTCTTGTTTCATAAAATTCAGTTTCCTAAGTTTGCAATCAATTTATGCATGAAAAATCAAAAAGTTCATTACCTCGTTCAGCAAGATCTGGACATTAATTACCACAAGCTGTAACATACAATGTGAACATGTATACAGGTATTTCAGTATTTCTGACTTGCTCAGAGACTGAATAATTAAGCTCTAATTCCTTACACTGCAATCACATTTGTAGTCATTGCCTACAGCAGCATCAAAGCAGTTGATGTCATTAAACATGGCACTTCCTCCTCCAGATAGTTGTGGCAACCATATAAGAGTGGACCAGAGATGGTAGCCATCACCAGTTGGTGCACTTCTATTACCATTAAACATGAAACTTCTGACCCACTTTCACACCCTGCCATCTTTACTGGGGCAGCATCCATCAAAATCTGACATGCATCTGTTAAGTTGTTGTTGTAATGACTTGTTGAATAAACAGTCAACTTGATCTAGCACTGAGGGATTTGTTACCAGAGGGGTGTAGGTTTGATTCCACCATATGAGGGGTTTCAAGCACTTGATGTTACAGATCACACACATCTCACAAGTCTGTCTGCATGAGTTTGAGTGTTGAGAAAGCTTGCAAGTAGCTTCCTGTGGGCTGTGCTACTTCCAGGGTTCTTCCATCATCAAATATACCGGCCACCATTTATAGCATATTGTGCTGCAAATGGCATTTAACCTCACAAAACCAAATCAAACCACCATTGGATCAGTTCAGATTGTCTGGTCTTCCATGGTGTGTCATTGAGCAAAGCACTTGACTTAACATGACAGAATATAACCTTTAAAGTGTTGCTATGCTATAAAACACCAAAAGCAAATAAACTAAAATTAGTAGACTTTCAAGTAAAGCATTGAATTTTGTTGTAGGGAGAGTAATCGTTCATAATGATCTATTCCAATTGACTTTTTTAATTTTCAGAAATATGAAAGCTGCAATTTAATTGTTTGCATCAGAAATTATCAGCAAAACATGTCCTTTCATCGGTGATTATCAGTCTCTTTGTTGTAAGCAGATTTTGATTTTTAATCAGTTTGTCTAGGAGAGACATGTGCAACTTCCTCCAAGACACAGGCCAGATAGAGATTTTTTTTTTAGTCACCCCATATTTGTACTCATTTTGAAAAAAAATCACACCTGATATGATCACTCTGTCAGTCAGGATATGAAATTCAGGTTACAAGCTTTAGTCTAACAACTGCTGCCGCTTTACTTAACTAAAGCTGCATTCAGGATCTGAAACCATTCTTGACATTTATTCATCCAAGTGAAACTTCGTTACACATGACTATGCTCAGAATCAGCGTGGAGGGCATTCAAGCCACATCGAAAACCTGCTGATGATCAAACAGTCACATGAAAACAAGCAGGCATCAATGACCATAATAATCCACCAAAGTGAAGATATAAACAAGGGATAGCCATAATTCCTATTTGGTGCCCTACTTGGGCATTGATGTTGCCAACAGTCCAACTTAAATTCAGATCTGGAATCTAGCAATCACATTGGATGGAATCAAAGTATGACATTCTTTAATCACATTGGTATATTTATTTGGGACTTGAAAATTCATACAATAAAACCAGCCTTGAGAGACCACTGCTGTGAGAGATCAAGTTCTTCATGCACAAATTTATTGATTACATGGTGTAATGACCTGTCTTGAGAGACCATTATGTTTTGGCAGAAAGGGTGGTCATTGAAGACAGGCTCTACAGTATCTGTAATTGTTTAAGAAATTGGGGAATAAGGGCTCAAAACATTGCATTAGATTGTTTTGCAGAACCCAGCTTAAGCATATGAACACATACAGATGTGGACCTATCAGCTTTGTGAAATTTGATCAGTTGAAATACAGTTGTTACCTCTGTTGACTTGGGGTTTTTGGTTGGTTGGTTGGTTCTTTTGATCTTTCATAGTATTGATTCTTAGAGTAAACCTCAATCTCATATGGCCAACCTGTGTTTTGGACTTTGATTAAAAAAAACAATTACTGTAACCCAATCTTGATGGGGAAAAAATTAATATAACTCAATATTGATGGAATTTTTTTTTACTATAACACAATGAGAATCTTAACTTGTGTTCCAGCCTCAGGGTCATCCCTTTCGCAAACCAAAATGTTTCTAAGATTATGACATGTCATCCAGAAAGTGAGAACTGTATTGTGACTTGAATTTGTATTTGTTTAGGAAATATCCACACATCCATACCTGTCAGAATGATCAAAAACAAGTATGCTTATTTAGTACTTGTAGTTTGTGCACTAAGCATGGATATTTATTTCCCAGTTTTATAGATAACAGAAATATATACTGTGTATTGACCCAGCAAAGCATCCTATCACAAAACACAAGCTGCTTGACTTATTAGTGTTTAGATGTGTGGTTTACTACACAGTGTTTACTTGAGAAAAATACAGCTGCATAGTTTATTACATGGTGTTGACATGACAAAAACACAGCTGCATGGTTTATTACGCGGTGTTGACATGACAAAAACAGCTGCAAGATTTATTACATGGTGTACATGAGAAAAACACAGCTGCATAGTTTATTACAGTGTTTATCTGACAAAAACACAGCTGCATGGTTTATTACACGGTGTTGACATGACAAAAACACAGCTGCATGGTTTATTACATGGTGTTGACATGACAAAAACAGCTGCATAGTTTATTACACAGTGTTTATCTGACAAAAACACAGCTACATGGTTTATTACATTGTCTACATGACAAAAAAGACAGCTGCACAGTTTATTACACAGTGCTTACATGACATAAACACAGCTGCATGATTGATTACAGTGTCTACATGACAAAAAAACATATACATTGTATATTACACAGTGCTTACATGACAAAAACACAGCAGCATTATTTATTACAGTGTCTACATAGTGGATACAGTGTTCAGGGTACCTGCCATCTGCTAGAAATGTTGACCCAGCCCAGTCTGACCCATTATATGCATGATAGTGCACTGGATTGAGCCTGACATGGAAACTCTTTTGGAAATGTATTGAGCAATCTTTACTTTTTAAAAGTATCTCACAGAAGTCATATCGTGGTATTTAAATTAAAGTTTCTTGTGGGCTTTAAAATTCCAGTACAGTAAATCTTAAGTGCCTGATTAAATAAATAAAGTCTTGACGTTTGACTTAAAACTTAAGGTCTGTTGGAGATTGAGATCAGAATTAAAACCTTTGCTGACAGCTTGGTTGAAAAACTTGGCTTTAGTACATGACAGCTTACAGACATCAGCAGTTGTTTTCTCCTTGTGAATCATCTGTCTACAATTGCTGGTTACCACACTAGAGCCCATGTTTCTGCTCCTTTTTTGATCGAACTTGGACTATACGCTTATATCTCAGATGAGTTCAATATTGAGTGAGTTCCATGAGTTGATCTTACATCTAGTAAGCTGAGTTTATTACCACCCTGAAGCTATCATTCTAATCCAGTTTTGATCAAACTGGGAATGTGGGTTTATGTCAAGATCTTGGACAAGTTGGATAATGAGAAAGATCCATGCATGTTAATGGGATGACCTTGCAGGTAATTGGCTGGGCTTGTTGCCACTCCAGAAGCCATATTGATTAAACTTGGGTACATTTGTAGAGTATCATCAAAATCTTAAATGAGTTGGATAATTAGTGACATGTGCATGTTAATCAGGTGATCTTGCAATTGATTGGCTGAGCTTGTCACCACTATAGAGGCCATATTTCTAATCCAGTTTTGATCAGATTTTGGAATATATATATATATATATATATATATATATATATATATATATATATTCAGGATCTCAGAAATGTTCAGTGATGCATAAGTTCTGTGGACAGAACTTGTTTTTACTCAGGATGCCATATGTCTTAATCAGTTTCACTGATTATATTTGGAATATTAGCATATATCTACATCTGACTATCGTCACTCAGTAGGCTGTATTGCCTGTTTTCCTCATTAGCCCTCATCATCAAGGTCTCAGATGACTGATAATGAGTGAGATCTAACCATGCTAGTGAGACCATTTTTCTGATCCAGTTTTGATCAAACTTGGAATATAGGCTTTGAGTTTGATAATGAGTGAGATCCATCCATACTAATGGATTTATCTTAATCTGATTGGTTGAGATTGTCACTGCTCAGGAGGCCATTCTATTTATCTGATTTTTAGCTCTACCTTATATAGACAAGAAGTTTCAGGACTGTCATGGACCTAAAGAATTTGTGTGATTGTCTTGTGTCTGTACATCCATTAGCACAATTTATCACTGTTCCTCATAAACAGCTGAAAGGATTGCCATGAAACCTACACACACATTAATCCCAAGGTCTGCAATTGTCCTAAATGAAAATGCTGCTGCTCAGACATTCATTATGGTTACCACAGCATCAATCTCTACAATATTGTTATTACTACTCAACCTAAATGGATCATCATATCAGTTTGGGGTTTTCACTAAAACAAAAACTATTTATGATGTTTAGTTTGACATAAAGGATAATGTTGCCAAGCTATGTCCAAATATGGGTGCCTTCTTGAAAATCTTTTTATTGTTACTCTTCCTAAACAGAAAGTCATATAGACATGAGGTTTTCACAGAAATGATTTATTATGATGTCAAGTTGGTCCTAGGGACCATGGGCAAAACCCATAGGGTTTTCTCCAGAAGAATGATGTCATTTTGGTCCTAAATAAAAATGGTGTGGATCTGACTTTTCCTAAACTGAAGACATCTAACAGTGTCTAGTTGGTCCTGAATTAAAAACAAAAAAAGGGTGCAGTGAGATCTCCAGTATGACATCATAACAGCCAGTTTGAAAATCTTGTCATCACTACTCCTGAATGGATTTTAGTATTCATATGTGAATTTCACTAAAAGACTTATGTTGCTTATTTGGTCTAAAGGAAAATGGTGCCATTTTGATGTCCAGTTTGGCCACCTTGGCAGCTATCATGAAAATCTTGTTGCTATTCTTCCTAAACAGAAGGTCATATTGACATTGTAATTTCACTAGAAGACATCATTTGGTATATACTTTGTCCTCATTTAGAATGATGCTGATCTGACATTACCATGGTGGTCATGAAAATCTTGTTAAAGCTACTCCTCCTGAATGGATGGTCATATTCACATAGAAGTTTCACCAAAACACTACAATATCTGGTTGGTCCTAAATGAAAATGGTGCTGAGTATAGCTGCTATAATGACCAGAAATCTTGTTATCGTTACTGCTTCTGAATGGATGATCAACATAGGGATTTCGGCAAAAGAATTCTTACGATGTCTGATTGATTGTAAATGAAAGGTGTTAATCTTTCATCCAATATGGCTGTTGTGGTAGCTTTCTTAAAAATACCTTTATGCTTAAGAATATATGAGGTTTCAACACTTGGTAGTTCAATTGCTGGAAACTGGTAATCTAGTGGATTACTGGAAACTCGTTTTTGCCCAGTAGAGTATCAGTCCCTTTGAGGAATTCTTCTGTTGTACTTTAGATGGGTTATTATGAGGCTACAACAGGTAATTCTGTTATATCAACACTCAGGTCTTTTGACCTTGGTGTCAAGGTCACATTTTACAGCAGTGCTTTGATAATGGTGTTGAGATACAGACCCTGACCTAATTGTTTGGTTCTTTTGCTCATGAATGCAGCATTAAACAATCTGTATGATGACAACTGAGACTATTACATGTGAATTCCATGATGTTGTGATGAACAAAGGACAAAAAAATTAAGACTACAAGATTTATGATCACTCTGAATAACAGTTCAGATGGTCCTAAAAGAATTGATGTATGCATTAGCCAAATAATGCAAACTACTGTTGGTATACAAAGGGTTCTGTCAGCTATTTTGAGGGTCGCTGTTGCTAGAAATGGCCACAATTTCTTCAAAACTTAAAAACTCTGACCAGCTGTCATTGTTGTTATGGCAGACAGGAGATAGAGGGTTCAGATTACTTATTGGACTTTGGCAACTACTGATAGACATCTGTCATGTTAAACAGGTATTGGAGGATTGCTACAAAATTTTACACACACACTCATCCCAAGGTCTAGTTGGTCCTAAATAAAATGGTACTACTTTTGAATGGTTGGTTCTAGTTGGTCCTAAATAAAATGCTGCTACTTTTGAATGGTTGGCTCTGGTTGGTCCTAAATAAAACGGTGCTACTTTTAAATGGTTGCTTCCAGTTGGTCCTAAATAAAATGATGCTGCTTTTGAATGGTTGGTCATATCAGCATGTGGTTTTCACTAAAAGACTTCTTACAGTGTCATATTGTGCTGCTCTGATGTCTAATATGGCCGCCACAGGGGTCATCTCAGAAGTCTTGTTATAGCTACTCATTCAGAACCAAAAATACTATTAGCATTGAGTTTTCACCAGAAGACTTCATGTGATGTTTAGTTAGTCGTAAATGAAAATGGTGCTCATCAGATGTCCAACATTGCCACCACAGTGACCATCTTGAAAATCTTGTTATTGCTGTTTCTCCTGAATGAAAATTAATATTGCCATAACGTTTTCACCAGAAGACTTCTTATGATGTCTGGTGTGTCCTAAATAAAAATGGTGCCAATCTGATGTCTAATATGTCCACCTCAGTGGCCATCTTGGAAATGGTCATATCACCATGGGTTTTCACTAAACAAATTATCATGATGTCTTGTTAGTACTAAATGATATATGTATCATGATGTCTTGTTAGTACTAAATGATATATGGTACCATGCAGACATTCATTATGCCTGCCACATAGGCCATCTAGAAAATCTCGTTTCTCCTGACTGAATGGTCAATACAGCAATACTTTTCACTAAATAATTTTTATAATGTCATAAATGAAAATGGTGCAGTATGACTTCTGGTGTGGGTGCCATAATGGACATAATTAAAATCTTGTTACATGTATCACTACTTCTGCTTGGTGGTTCATCTTTAGACATTATGCTTTCACCAAAAGACTTGTCATGATGTCTCATTGGTACCGTCTGATTTCCATATACAGTGGGACCCCGCTATAACACGGTAGTTGGGAGCCATAGAACCCAACCGTGTTATGAACCAAACTGTGTTATAAGCAACCATGTACAGTACCAACAAGTTTACAGGGTGAGCGAGGTGGGTGGGGGTGGTAATAAAAATGGGTGCAGAAACGTGTGCTTCATTGGCATAATTATCATTTTAAATCAATGTATATTAAATGAGAAAACACCTGCAGTGATAACAGAGATTGCATATATAATATATTTCTTTATTCAGAGAACCAAGCATTGGTACATACATGTGTATAGTTTATATATACATATCTAATCTATAGCATGAATAGAGTATCAACACCGTGTACTCACCCGTGAATCGAATCACATACATTGAATCCACAATACAAGTATTTCCATCGAAAATATCCGCACACAGATTTAAAATATTCAATAACTTTGTCACAGATCATTATGTGACTGAATTCAATGGAAAAATAGATAGGAAATATTATGTACCAAATGATGGAACAGTACGTCCGAAGGTTAAAAACGGTGTTTGTATAAATTTCATACTGCTAAATTTTCTCATCTGTGAATTGTAATTCTTTATTATTGTTTGAAAAACTCAGTGATTTTCAGCTGTTTTCAGCTACTGTCACATTTGCTCTTCGCAGAGTCAATCATATTTCTTAACTGAAGAATTCGAACATAGTCAATATATTGCGTCTCCATCCATCTCAAAGCACACTCTAAATTTTTTACTGTTTCTGTTGCTGATGGTGGATTATCCTCAGGTGTGGTGTCCTCAGTGTCATCAGAAGCATCACCATTGTCATCATCACCATTGGTGTTATTGAACATAATATTTTGAACAGTTTCTGCATCCGAAACGTGATCTGCAACTGGGCAGTCATTATCAAAATTGAGCCATTCATTAACACGGTCGCGTGACTGCATCTTTCCTTTAAGAGTAAAAGCTTTACGTTTCCCGTTTTCCATTCAAAATGTCCACTAACACACATTTTTACACCTATTAGTTTAAAAGACTACAGCAAGAATAATTGTCAGTCAACAATGAGGGTATATTTGTAGGAAGTGGACAACATTATTCACTGGTCAACTGATTGCATAAAACAACACCACCAAGCCACGCGCACATGTTGGCGGCTTTCATTTCTTTGATGTTTTATAAATTGTTGCCCCATAATTTGAACAAGTTTAGCTCGGGAATTGACTTTGATGATGAGCAATGTACTTAAATTAATTGATCTATAAATTCAGGTGAGAATCTTTTATCAACCGCCGCATTGTTTGTTGCTTAGTTGTGTAGTCAGTTTAGAGAACATATCTTGGATATTGTTTGAGCAACGACTGTATACGGAATGCATTGAAGACAAACACGAAGTAGACTTGATGGCTTCATTGCTCATGGATCAGTAATAACAAGATTAACACTTATGAGCTGTCATTTTTCAACAATAAACAAAGATCAAAGTTCTTAAAAGGCCCAGCCATTGGTTCAGAAACTTGTATTTCCGATCTTTATTTTGGCATAAAACTGTAAGAAATTGGTTAAATTAAAAAATTTTAGGAACCACGCCATGATTGTTTTATATTCGAATCCATATGCGATTACTTCCCCAAAGAAGAAATGTTTTCCGTGTACGAGAACAATACATGTATATGATATTTCAGGAACCACGCCACAGTCGTCTTATATTCGAATTTATATGCAATCTCTTCTCCAAAATGATAATAAAAGTTTTTACATATTTTATTTTTTGTGCTTATAAGAATTTATTTTTTTTACAAGGTAATAAGGTAAATGAAATTTCGGGAGCCATGCCACGACCGTGTTATATCCGAATTCGTGTTATAACGGAGCGTGCTATAGCGGGGTCCCACTGTATGGCCACTGAACCCATGTTCAAAATCTTGTTACCATTACTTGACGAAAATGGAAAGTGATATCATCATAGTTTTTCCACTTGACGACTTGAAGAAGGTGCTAATCTGACATCCAGTATGTCCACCACAGCAGCTAATTTGAATTATTTTTTTTCAGTGTAGAATATCAGAGATGGTTTAAACAGTGAGCAGTTATTTGTTAATTCAAAAAAATGCTGTTCAGCCAGTAGATTGTCATTCCCTTGGGGATCTTTTGTTTCTTTCTATGCAAAATCATTGCATGTAACCTTTAACCATGAGCATTGTTGGTGTTGAGAATTTTAATCTACTGTTGATTGTTAGAAAATACAGATAATTTTAATAAGCCAAAGTGTTGAAAAGTTTGTTAGACATAAATTGAACATTTTGAATTGGTAACTTTTTAGTGCCATCTTTTTCTTTGTATTAATCAGTTATGACAGTTGATGTCTGTACCTGTGTGAAATGGACTGCTTATTAACAAAACATGACATACAAAGCACTTAGCTTAGGCCTTCCTGAACAATAAAATAACTTTTGTTTGGACTGTGCATTCATTTGAAAACTTTGTGTCTTTTAAATATAGTAGGTGACGATTTCCAAAAATTTTCACTGCATTTATGATCATAAGATTTTTGCCCCATATTTAATTCCTTGTTTTCAGAATTTGATAGCATAGTTCTGTAGGTTGATATACATGTGGATACATCTGTTTTGACAAGAGGTCTTTCTGACAGTGAAAAAATTGAAAATGCCATCTTTTTATGAGGTGAAAAAACAGGCAAAGAGTTTATGTGTATGTTTTATAATTCTGTGTTGCATCTGAATATATGAAATCAATAGAAAACAAAACAGTATGAATAATCTTTAGTGACATATTGAAGTTAAATGGAGCGAGGTTGGGCCATGAAGGCCACAGCAATCCTGCTTTTCTAGATAGCTTGAGCACTTATTGTTGCTGACTGAATTATCTTTCAGTGCAGAACTAGTACATGAGTGGGTGAATTTTATATATTTTTAGTGGACTGAACAAACTTTGAGGAACATGACAGTGTGGTGATTATTTCAGGGATATTGTAGATTGGCTAATACACAGGTATGACTGAAGTATGTTTACCAGTCAGATCAAGAAATTCGCATTGTAGATGGAGGAAGTAACACTTGCCAGAAAATAATCAAGGTTTTGAAAAAGTTGGGGAGAGTTTCTCTTATGGGTATTTTTTAGAATCTTGATGTCTTTTTCATTACAGATAATGATATGTTTAGAGAATGAATCGTCGGAGTGAGACCAGAAGTAGAAGAGGTCAAACCAGTACTAGTTTCGGTCCAGCCCCTGGTACGCTTATATTGTTTTAATCAGTATTTCATGCCTACAATGTGTGTGTGTGTGTGTGTGTGTGTGAGAGAGAGAGAGAGAGAGAGAGAGAGAGAGAGAGAGATGCAACTTCCAAGACCATTGAATAAAGTGTTGGCAGAACTTGGTATATACTCGGGGGGGTTTTTTTTAGTGATTGGTAGAAGAACAAAAACAGAGACCCTGATCTGCTGATGCATTATACAACAGCAGATTAGGGTCTGTATTGTTGCAGTTGGACTGGACTTATAAATGAGCATATACATTTTCATTCATAGAAATCTATTACAGGTCAGACAACAGGTACATTGTATTTAACTTGAGAACATAATCCTTAACACAAAGTAGATCTTGGGTGACTGTGACCTAGTATTTGCTATGCTTGGTTGTTCACACGCAATTTGAAGTTAATTGGTTGAAAGAGTAAACCAGTACACGGATTTCTTATCATTAAAAAAATGCAAAAAGCAACTCATAGTTTCAGACTTTGCACTTTTTGGGGGTCTATGTTATGATTTTTCTGAGAAATTGATGTGCTGGTTTGACTCATTATTTATTTTATGATCTCACCAAAGGTGGAGGATATTACATTTTGATGTTGTCAATCCATCTGAAATTAGTTTCTGCGCAATATCTAAAGTTAACAATGTTTATTTATGAAATGTTGTGGATGGCTTGTACTTGGGTTAAGAAAACATATTGATTTTTGTCAAAGGTCAAGGTCACTGACTGAAAAAAGAAAAATGGCTTTGATACATTGTTTCTTCATCAGAGACTTGGACCAAACATTGAATGTCTTGCAGTTATGGTAGGGGGAAGCCTATCTGTTTGGAGGGAAAAAATGTCAGGTCAAGGTCACTGTGAATAAAGAAGATAGATGGTCTTTACACAATAACATTAGCTCTACGTCTCAGACCTGGACCAAACTTTATAGCTGAGGTAAGGAGGAAGCTTATCAATGTTTGGGCCAAATGGTGAAAGGTCAAGGTCACTGACTGAGAAGTTACTAAAAATGACAGTTGATGACTTTTGGGTAGGAAAGATATATATTGATTTGGGGCAAAAAGGTCAGTGGTCAATGTCACTAACTTAAAAAAAAGATCAGTGGTCAATGTCACTAACTTAAAAAAGCCAAATGGTTTTGCTTAATAACTTTCATTCTAAATCATGTACCTTGACCAAAGCTTGTAGATGGCTTGTACCTAATATTTGGAAAAGACATGTTGATTTTGGACTTACAAGGTTAAAGGTCAGGGTCATTGTGACTCAAAGAAAAATGGGTTTTGCAGAATAACTTTTGTTTTAGGGTAATAAAGACTTTAGATTATATGATGTAAAGGTAGAGATTATGCTTATGGTAAGTCTAATAAGAAATTAATGGTTTCTGTGCAGTAATTTTACTTCAAGATTACATACTTTGATCAAAGGTCCAGGTCATTAAGTCCTGTCGGTCAATAATCTCAAGAGTCTGCTGTGCCCTTCTAGTGACTAAATATATAAACGTTAAATATGTAGTGGGCATGCTTATTTTTTCAATGTCCAGATTTCAGTTATTAGTCATTGCACAAACTTAAAAATAAATGGGGGGCGGGGGGCTCTGTACCATCCTGAACATCAATACAGATTCCTGTCCTATATCTTCTCCTTGGGTGCTTTAGTTGGACTTTTATGTGATGGCAGAAGGGAGCATATTGCTTTGCAGCTGTCTGTATATCCAGCCCAAAACCATTTTAGTGCCATAGCACAAAAACTATTCTTCTTAAAGCCATGACATTTTAAACATTTTACCATGGTCATGAGTTGATGACCTAGTTAGATTTTCAGACCATTACACACTTTCTCAAATTTTTTTTCTCACATTTTTAAACATGTTGGACTTGGACTTATTTTGACAAAACAACTTTTTATCATAATTACGTGAAAACCAACTTTAGTTGACAAAAGAAATTGAATTGCCTTTTTGTGTTCCTATGTAGATGACCTGATTAGATTTTCATTTTTTTTCATTTTCTCTACTCTGGAAGAGCTTATGGAATGAACTGTCACCCATCATTTGTTGACTGTCTACTAGTAAGCACAAGTTTGTTATTACTACTTCTTCAAAACTACTTGGAGGATTGCCATGAAACTTTACTGATACATTCGTCCCATGGTCTAGTTGGTCCTAAGTGAAACTGGTGTTGCTTGGTCATTCATTATGGTTACCAATTTGTCCTTCTTGAAATGGATGGTCATATCAGAATGGGGTTTCTTTAAAAGATTTCTTATGATGCCTAGTTGGTCCTAAATGAAAATGGTGCTGATGTGATTTCCAATATGGCCACTACAGCAACTTTTTTGAAAATCTTGTTATGGCTACTCCAATATGGCCACCACAATGGCCATCTTTAAAATCTAGTTAAGGCTCTTTCTCCTGTATGAATGGTCTTGTCACTTGGGATTTTCACCGAAGACTTATCATGATGTCTGCTGGGTCCAAAATGAAAATAGGGCTGATCTGGTATCCAGTTTCGCCACCACAGCAGCCATTTTGAAAATTTGTTATTGCTACTCATCTTGAATGGGAAGTCATATCTTGAAATTTTATTATCTCTACTCTGCTCCAAATGGATGGCTATATCAACATGGGGGTTTTCACCAATAGACTTCTTAAGTTGGCCCTAAAGAAAATGGTCCCAGTTGTACATCCAGTACGGCTGCCATTAGAACTGTCGTCAGTACTCCCCCCACCCCAATGGATGATCTATATGACTGGGTTTTCACCAGGTCCTAAATGAAAATGGTGCCTGTCATACATCCAGTACGGCTGCCATGGTGACTGTCTTAAAAATCTTCTCACTACTGCATCTGAATTGATGAACATTATGACATAGATTGTGGATTTTTTTCCAAAAGACTTATGGGCCCCTAGTGACCAAGTGGTCTAAGGCACTCATTTTTGCAGATCACTGACACTTCACCTATGTTTTCATGGGTTCAAGTCTTGGACTCTTTCAGTGTAGATATGTGAGATAATTTGCCAGTAACTTCCCATAGGTTGGAGGTTCCTCCGGGAGTTTTTTCCTGTATTCTTCCTGCACCAGATATACTGCCGCTATTTAGAACCTATCATGTGCTGAAAATGGTATTAAGCCCACAGCAACAACAACAAAATACTTCTAATAATGTCTACTTTGTCCTAAGTGAAAATGTTCTTAAGTGGACATCCAGTATGTGCACCACAGCAGCTAATTTGAAAATCATGTTATCACTGGAGAATATCTGAGTTGGTTTCAACACTTGTTAGTAAAAACAGAAGAATGGTCTTATTATGAATTCCTGTAAATTCTTTTACCCAATAGAGCATTAATCACTGCAAGGGACTCTTATTTTAAATTATGTGGGCATATATCCTATAGAAGTGTCACCAATCAGCTGTCATTTGACATTGTTACCCCTTCCCTGCTTATAATTCCCTCTTACGGAGGTAGGTTGGGTGGGTGGGTGGAAGCCTTCCGCTCATAAGAAAATTTTCTGGCAGCATCTCTGCATATCTTCTGTCACATAATGTTCCAGCAGATAGGGGTCTTACCCATTGGGAATATCCTATGCCTTTTCTGTCACAAGACATTGAATTTAAAGTGGCCATTGTACCATTGTAACAGTTTAACATGATTTTTATTAGATCCTATTAATGTCATCAGCATCACAATGACTCGATGTGTTGTCACCAATAGCAATGTAAGCAATACTTTGAGGCTGTTGAATGCAAACAATTTCTTGAATTCTTTACTTAAAAGTGCTGGTATTTCATTGATGGTTCAAATGTAACCAGGCCTTGTTTTCAGTACCTATCTTGTTTGGTACATTCAGCCACCAAAAAATGTACCAAGTTGGGAAGTATCACTATGGTTACTTCAAAAATCTCTTTCAGTGAATCAGACTTATTTGACTCACATTTGAAAGAGATGAGGATGTTCACTTATGTTGTCTGCAGTCCTTCCATTTTTTGGTGTCTACAGTCATTTTGATTTTGTTGTTTACAGTCATCTCCATTTTGGTGTCTACATTACTTTCTGTTTTGGTGTCTATAGTCATTTCCATTTTGGTGTCTACAGTCCTTTCCATTTTGGTCTCTACAGTCATTTCCATTTCAGTGTCTACATTCCTTTCTATTTTGGTGTCTACATTTCTTTCTATTTTGGTGTCTATAGTCCTTTCCATTTTAGTGTACAGTCATTTCCATTTTTGTGTCTACACCTTTCATTCTCTTTATGACTTCAAGCTAACAACATAGGACCAGATCATCATCATGCAAAGGTAGATCAGACTGGCAGCAGCTGTCTAGTTTTAAGATTTGGTCGAAATTTCTCACAATGGCTTTATTTCCTGTGTGCATTGTTTTTCATCAGGTCATGGTGAGGTAAAAGAGGGCCTTGGAGATCCTTTCAGCTTCAGGATCAGAAGTTCAAAGATTTAAAGAACATGCATCACATTTGAGACTACTTATTTTAAAATTCTTTTGTAATTTAGAAGCATTTCTGTTCCTTTATAATAAAGTACTTAAAAATTGATTGATGCATTTTCTTATATTACCTTGGGTCCACAGGCGAGGGTCATGTAATTGGCAAGAAATGGCCTGCATTTGAAGGTGTAAATGATAATGTCACGTCAAAAATGGCCAGCGTTTGAAGCAAAAACTGATCATTTTGCAGCTGCCAAGACACGGAGACGTGGGGGCACATTAGTGGAGGAGGTCGAGACAGGAGAAGTGTGTAAGGAGAATCCTGATGAGCCAAGCACCCAAGAATCAGCACAGACCCCTAGAGAGGACCCCGCAGACAGCATGGAGGCCGCTAAGGGGTCAAGTGATATGGGGCCCCAGCAGCATCAGCAGCAGGACATGGCAGCAAATAGAACAGGTAGTCAGAATCCATACTGTTGTTAGTGGAAGCCTGTGTGGAAAGAAATACATGCACAAAAGTACTTACTTGTAGAGATACTTGTTCATAAGCCATATCAAATGAGTTGATTCCCCTGGCTCAGAATACTAATGCAGTTTTGCATTAATTACATATCCCTTCTATTATGCTTCCTAAATATGTTCAGCTTTACCATACAAATGAAATTCAAAACAAATTAGGATTTATAAATGTTAAATTCTGTTTGAAGATCAGAGAAAACATGTAAATATTAATGTTCCAGTCTGGGTATGTGATATGGATTGAACATTTGTATTGAATGCCAAATCAACGATTTAAGATTATGTGATTACCATATATATTTGCCTATAAGTAGAGTCCAACGACAAATAAAATAGACATTGATCTGTTGTCACATAATGTTCTGGCAGATCAGGGTCTGTGTTGTTTGTTCTGCTTATTACTTCTAACAAACTGCAGACACAGATCTTCCTGTGCATTATGTGATGGCAGTTCTCTGTCACTGCTGTTTGCAGTTGGACTTGACCTAAAAGCCAGCATATACAGTAAGTAATAAATATATTTATTATACTCCCATTTAATCTTGTATGGTTGATGTGACATTTGATACAAATATTCAGTCCATGGGTCTGTTTAGGCATTCTCATGAACATCTAAATATCATTGTTCTTTGATATATTAAATTGAACTTTTTTAAGTTCCATATGTACTCGCAAAATATAGCTAAAAGTTATTTTAAAAGTGTAAGAATGGTGATATGTAAAACAAAAATACAAAAATCCATTTGTGTTTCTTTCCAAATGTGGAAGATATTTTGGGGTTTTATTTCCTATTCTAAGGAAAGAAAATATTTGATATGGCACATGAATATATTAAGGCATTAACTTGTTCCTACACTGTTTCAAACTCATTCCTACTCTGAGCAAACACTTGTAGTTTTGTACATGTATCATCTCACATCTTGAATCAACCCTGTTTTCATCATTCTGAAGAAGATGTCAGGGCTGTTTTGATTAAACATACATGGTTCTCAGGGAAGACCTTTTTTTTAAACATATATGCCAGGGTACTCTGATTGCTCGTAGAATTCATATGAAACTGATTCTAAAATATAAATTACATCTGTGGATGTCTTCTCCAGATAGAAGGTGACTTCCCAGGGTTCCAAGTACCATTTATACATGCTTAAAAGTTGAATCCAACTAGTGCGCAGACCCAGATCTTCTGTCTTACAACAGGTCTGTGTGTATGCAGTTTGTTAGGAGTAATCAGTCGAACAAACAACATGGACCATGTTCATCTGGTGCATTTATGTGACAGCCAGTCAGGGTCTGTATTGTTTTTGCAGTTGGATTTGCAAGCAAGTTTATATGTTTTACTGGAACAGCTCTTTTGAACAAGGGCAGTAATAGATAATGCCTTTAGCCACACATTGAAAATTCAGCACAAAAATTGCAGGAACATTAGTACAAAAGATATAGTTGGGGCCTCAAGTGAATGTTGATGTTGTTGTTGTTGTAGGGTTTAACGCCATTTTTCAGCACAAGATAGGCTATAAATGGCAGCCAGTATACATGGTGGAGGAAGAACCCTGGAAAACCCCAGGAAGAACCACCGACCCACAAGAAGCTACTGGCAGGTTTTCTCACGTACCCTCGTTAGCCGAGCCTGAGACTCGATCCAATGCAGACAGAGGTGAGATGGCAGTGATCTGGAACAGTGAGCACTTTAGACCACTCGGCCACTCGGCCCCCCCCCCCGGAGTGAATGAGTGATCCAAAGAGGTTACCTTTACAGATCAACAGTGACTCTCCTCCATCTTTGTGTATATTTACCTCAGTGTACTATCCACCATGTATAACCTATGATGTGGTGATAAATGGCATTAAATCCAAAACAACAAGAACAGCAACAGCAAAGATAACATTGCATATGAGATAACTTTCAATTGACAAAAATTGGAGAAAAATATGTTGTATATAGAATGGTAGTGAACTGGATGCATGCTAATCATATCTTGTCATTATAGTGTTTGCACACCTTCTGTTTTTACCCCACCCCACCCCAATTTTAAATACAAAAAGCATCAAGGATATAAAAAAATGCACAAAACAGTCATCTTATTCATAGTTTATAATTTCTAGCTTGATGGTCATCAAGGGTTCCCTAACACTGTTGAATTATTGGCATATCGGCTCCCAATATAAACAAGCAAACAAACTGCTTGCTGTCCTTTTCTGGTTCCTAGAATAATGTATTTCAGCAAAAATTGTATCCAATATTTACAGTGTCTAGTTTTAATATTTCTAAAGCAGAGTGAACAAATGAATAATAGGAACTATTGTATCTATGTTTTCAGAGTGATGTAAATCCAAAATTTATGGAGTTATTGAGATTTTCAAAGACAGTGAACAACATCACATCTGTTGCTTGAAAAACAGATTGGCCAATGTAAATATGGCAGACATGTTGCTAAATGAAACACCTATTTGTTTTAAAATGCCAACAAGCTGACAGTGCTTGGCACCCTCTGTAGACAGTCAGGCTAAAACTTATAAATCAGTGAATGAAATGACTAAGTTTTGTGCATTTTTTATATCCTTGATGCCTTCTGTTTTTAAATTGGTATGGGGATTTCAACAAATGGGATGATGTGAGAATAATATAGTTATCCACATGAGTTTTTGAATGTATAATATATGCTTGCCAAATATTAGTATGAGTAACTAACCAATACAAAAATATTTTATAACTGAACTATTGAGCTCAAAGTACAGAAAAATAATATAACAGCTAATATCTCAGCACAAGATAAAATGTAAAAATATTCAGAACTCTATTAAAAAAAATGTATAGGTGTATGTCACAGCTGTCAAAAATGGATTAAACTTACAGTCTATAGAGAAATTAACAGGCATATTTTTTGTCATGCCAGCATTAGCAGATATCAAATCCTTGTCAGGTTTATACTAATTATAATGTTCCTGCAATAAACATGGCTGCTGTTACCAACAGTACAAAATCAGTTTCAGAACTTTGTCTCAACAAACTGCTTAACAGAATTTGACCAACTTTGATGTGAAGAATCTTGGCATATGGAACTTTTAATATTGGACTGGCACTAGGGCCTTTTAATATTGGACTGGCATATGGACCTTTTAATCTTGGACTGGCATATGGGACTATTAATATTGGACTGGCATATGGGCCTTTTAATACTGGGCTGGCATTTGGACCTCCTAATATTGGACTGGCATATGGCCTTTTAATATTGGATTGGCATATCAACTTTTTAATATTGGACTGGCTTATGGACCTTTTAATATTAGACTGGCATATGGACCTTTTAATATTGGACTGGCATATGGGCCTGTCAGTATTGGACTGGCATATGGACCTTTTAAAATTGGACTGGCATTTGGGCCTGTCAGTATTGGACTGGCATATGGGCCTTTTAATATTGGACTGGCATATGGGCCTTTAATATTAGACTGGCATATGAACCTTTCAATACTGCACCGGCATATGGGCCTTTAATATTGAACTGGCATGTGGGCCTTTTAATACTGGACAGGCATACAGGCCTTTTAATATTGGACTGGCATGTGGGCCTTTTAATATTGGACTGGTATATGGGCCTTTAATATTGGACTGGCATATGGGCCTTTTAATATTGGACTGACATATGGGCCTTTTAATATTGGACAAGCATATGGGCCATTTAGTATTGGACTGGTATATGGGCCTTTAATATTGGACTGGCATATGAACCTTTTAATATTGGACTGTCATATGGGCTTTTTCATATTGGGCTGGTATATGTGCATTTTAATATTGGACTGGCATATGAACCTTTTAATATTGGACTGGCATATGGGCTTTTTTATATTGGACTGGTATATGGGCTTTTTTATATTGGACTGGTATATGTGCCTTTTAATATTGATATGAGACCAATGATGTTGATATGCCATCAAATATGAAAGATAAAAAGACAAGAAAACCTTGAACAGATTATTTTCATAACATGCTGTGGTTTTATTTGTTTTGTCGGTGTCAGTTTTTGTGGTTTTTATAACTTTAAAAATAAACTGAACCGAATTTGTGAGTACTTAAATTCATAGAGACACCTCTGTCAGAGTTTGCATATTTATAGGTATTTAATTTTGTGGCATAACCTTTTCAGATACCAAATGAAACTGATACAAAAGAACAAACTACAAAGGGTGGTAGCTTAAATGGTTAAAACAATACTACTGACAGTATAAGCACAAATCAGAACCTGCCAAGATAATATTGATAATACAGCTCCACCCGGTTATAACACAGTAGTCAGGGTCCATAACTGCCAACCGCATTATGTACCAAACAGCAGCATAGCGAAAATTATCAAAAATGTTGAGTGTATATGTGTGTTTAGAGGAGGGGATAAGAAAAACATCAGTCAAATGTTAGTAATTCTTTTAGTTTATGTAAATTATGTTTTTGTTTTCACTGCATGGTATTTATCCATTTAATGGCATTCGATAATAATATTTTAAAAGGTAAATAAAATATCCTAAGGTTTAGGTTGCTTTCTTTCAACCCATATCGTACATGGATATAAACACCTCATTTTAATAAATATACCTGCCAGTTATATTTTCTTTCTACAGCTGCATCAAGTTTAAAGTGATTAGAAATGTTGTAACACTTGCAAAAAATAACGATTAACTTTAGGTTGCTCTTGAGACCAATGCAGCCTGATGTTAAAAACTTTTATTTTTTATTTAGGAGCTCAACCACTTCTGCACCCATTTTGCAATTAAATAAATGAACATCTATGTAAGTGCACTTAGTAATGTTAAGTTTTTAATCAATAAAATATCTATTTTTTAGTTAAAAAAATATCAGTTACATAATTTATGATGATTAGCGACTGAGTGATGTCACATTATGTGCAGTATGCTTTTAGCAATTCCAGAACATGGAATAACAGAAGAAAAATGACAAACTTACATACCCATGTAATCCATTTAAAATCAAATGATGTCTGAAATGAACACATTTGTTCACGAAAAGTACCAATCCAAATAGAATAAACACTATTCAGTCTCATGATGTGTGTTTCCTACTACAAGTATTTTGCGATTTTAGTTTGTTGAATCTTTTTTTTTTTTTTTTTTTTATAGCAAAGTCTGTTATATCTCAGCTGCATAAATTGCAAGGGCTCAATGTCCTGGCTTTTAATCAAATCAGTCCTTTCTCGAATGCAAATATGGCTTTGGAAACTGCATTTGATGTTTCTAACATGTTCAGCTAGTCACTGCCAATAGTAGTTCCTACTTTCTTTTGATCAGGATCTAAACTATCTCTTTTGGCACCTAGGGGGATGTCAGTATCAGTCTTACATTCAACAGTGGGGCAGTCATCGTCAGTTTTGATTCAGTACCAAACATCGTCAATGAGTTAAAATGTTCCTGTAGCACATCTTTAGGCTCTTCAACATCCTTCCTCCATGAATCCCTTAAAATCACAATCCTATCTACAAATTAAGCTTTCTTTTTCCTGGACGACTCTATTGCAAGATTACATGTCATAATTGCTCGTAAATACTGATAAAACCAAACTCACTTTTAAATCTGATTTCACTGGAAAGTGACACTTGAACGTTTGAATCGACCTTATTTGAACTGTAGTCACGTTATGCAGATGAACATCTGTCTCTTCTGGACTGCACTGCAGCAAATTACAGAAAGCAGTGGCATGTTTAAAAGACGTGCTGCTGATAATCCTTTCCATGATCTGATGCTGTCAAGGTGTGGGCAAACAATGCTAGACTATGAGCTGGTCTTCTATATAATCATTGAGCTATATTTACAGAAATCAAGTCATTGATCTGATGGGGTGGCTTTAGCGCTAAAGGCAAGTTAGATATGTGTACTTTATCCAGTAGTTGATAAGAACAATGACAAGTATGGCTTATTAGAGACATGGGTAATTTCAGTAGCCTGTTAGGAATACAGTATTTTACCTAGCCAGAAGCCATTTAACTATGACTGTAAAAACACAGTCTGGTAGTGTCCATTAGGTACAGTAGTTTTTTATATAAATGTTTCAGCTGATGTATGTAGAAAATTATTTAATTTTTTTTTTTTAATATAATTTTTTTAATTTTGATTTTGGGGTCCTTAGCACCACCATGTTATATCTGGAATTGCTTTATAGTGAAGCATGTTATAATAGGGGAGAGCTGTAATAACTTCATAAAAATTACTTTTGATTTTCAACAAGCAACATCGGCTGTTGTCAGCATTCTTTTTTGTGCCCAGAAACAGGTTCTAACAGGCTGAGCTGGGGCCCCGAGTGGCCGAGTTGTCTTTAGCACTCAACATTCCGGATCACTGTCATATCACCTCTGTCTGCGTGGGTTCATGGCTAATGTGAGTATATGAGAAAGCTTGCCAGTAGCTTCTCATGGGTCGGTGGTTCTTTCCGGAGTTTTCCAGGGTTCTTCCTTCACCAGTTATACTGGCCGCCATGTATAGACTATCTTGTGCTGAAAAGTGGCGTTAAACCCTACAACAACAACAACAAGCTGAGCTGAGGCTAAGTGCATTTCTCAAGGGGATTGAAACAGTCCATCAGCACTGAGGTTTGAACTTGTGACCCACCTTCTTTGAGATGGAACTTTCATTGACTGAACTGTTCCATCCCAATCAATCCCTTACACATTGTTTTCATCAGTGGGTACAAAAACCTTTCAGTAAATTTATTAAACATTGAAACTCAAACTGTTAACTTTGTGACATTTGTCAGTTGTTTTGACATGCATGTCAAGATGTAAGAACAACCACCTTAGCTTTGATGGATTGATCTAACCTTACAGGATCAAAACAGTTTGATCTAAGAGTCTAAATCCATGCCAAAACCTATGTCAAGGAAACAAGGTTACAAATCTGTGCCAAAATCTGTTGAAGAAACTAGGGTACAAATCAAGCTTAGAACATCCACTGTTTCACATCTTAAGAAAATGGAATTCTTCCAGAATGAATTTGAAAACATCAGTGATGCAAAGAAATGTCATTTCAGCAATGCCTGCAAATTTGACCAAACTAAATGAACTTGTGTGGCAGTGATTTAGCAAAGCTAGGACCAACTATCCTCCAATATCAGGCCATGTAATCAAAGAAAAGGCATTGGTGGCAGCTTAGCTATTATTCATATTTGACAATTTTTTAAAATACCTTTCAACCAACATACACAAACAATGTAGAGAAAGCTAACCTGAAGCTTGTGTCCTCACGCTAAGGACTGATTTAATCTCTACTGACTGTTAACATAGCTTGATGGAATGGTGAGTGATTTTAACAGATTGTCCCAGATATGCAACAGGTTGTAACTGCCCCCATAAAAATCCTAGATCGAGAACAAGCCTGGTTTGAGCAGGGGTTTAAGGAATCAATCTACATCCATGCACACAAACCAATGCTGAACAGGGCCAGGGCCATTACAACCTGCTGCATATCTGAGACAATCTGTTAATATCGCTCACCATTCCATCGAGTGATGTTGTGTTGCTGTCCGTAGCTTGAGGGCGAAAGCTTCAAGTTAGCTTTCTCTATATTGTTTGTGTATGTTGGTTGAAAAGTTAAAAATTAAAATTGTCAAATATGAAAGAAAAGGCTTATTGTTGGTCCGTCCTCAATGAGGTTCTTGTTGGTCTGCCTTTAATGAGCTTCTTATTAGTCTGTCATAAATGAGCTTCTTATTGGTGTGTCCTTAATGAGCTTTTTATTGGTATGTCCTTAATGAGCTTTTTAATGGTCTGTCATTAATGAACTTCTTATTGGTCTGACATTAATGAGCTTTTTATTGGTCTGTCCTTAATGAACTTCTTATTGGTCTGTCCTTAATGAGCTTCTTATTGGTCTGTCCTTAATGAGCTTTTTATTGGTCTGTCCTTAATGAACTTCTTATTGGTCTGTCATTAATGAGCTTTTTATTGGTCTGTCCTTAATAACCTTCTTGTTGGTCTGTCCTTAATAAATTTCTTATTGGTCTGTTCTCTGTGAACTTCTTATTGGTCTGTCCTTAATGAGCTTTTTATTGGTCTGTCCTTAATGAACTTCTTATTGGTCTGTCATTAATGAGCTTTTTATTGGTCTGTCCTTAATAACCTTCTTGTTGGTCTGTCCTTAATAAATTTCTTATTGGTCTGTTCTCTGTGAACTTCTTATTGGTCTGTCCTTAATGAGCTTTTTATTGGTCTGTCCTTAATGAACTTCTTATTGGTCTGTCATTAATGAGCTTTTTATTGGTCTGTCCTTAATAACCTTCTTGTTGGTCTGTCCTTAATAAATTTCTTATTGGTCTGTTCTCTGTGAACTTCTTATTGGTCTGTCCTTAATGAGCTTCTTATTGGTCTGTCCTTAATAAACTTCTTATTGGTCTGTCCTTAATGAGCTTTTTATTGGTCTGTCCTTAATAAATTTCTTATTGGTCTGTCCTTAATAAACTTCTTATTGGTCTGTCCTTAATGAGCTTCTTATTGGTCTGACCTTAATGAACTTCTTATTGGTCTGTCCTTAATAAACTTCTTACTGGTCTGTCCTTGATAAACTTCTTAGTGGTCTGTCATTAACGTTATTGGTCTGTCCTTAATGAACTTCTTATTGGTCTGTCATTAATGAGCTTCTTAATGGCTTGTCCTTAATGAGCTTATTGGTCTGTCCTTAATGAGCTTTTTATTGGTCTGTCCTTAATGAACTTCTTATTGGTCTGTCATTAATGAGCTTTTTATTGCTGTGTCCTTAATAACCTTCTTATTGGTCTGTCCTTAATGAACTTCTTATTGGTCTGTTCTCTGTGAACTTCTAATTGGTCTGTCCTTAATGAGCTTCTTATTGGTCTGTCCTTAATAAATGTCTTATTTGCCTGTCCTTAATAAACTTCTTTATAGGTCTGTCCTTAATAACCTTCTTATTGGTCTGTCCTTAATGAACTTCTTATTGGTCTGTTCTCTGTGAACTTCTAATTGGTCTGTCCTTAATAACCTTCTTATTGGTCTGTCCTTAATGAACTTCTTATTGGTCTGTCCTTAATAAACTTCTTATTGGTCTGTCTTTAATGAGCTTTTTATTGGTCTGTCCTTAATAAACTTCTTATTGGTCTGTCCTTAATGAGCTTCTTATTGGTCTGTCCTTAATGAGCTTCTTATTGGTCTGTCCTTAATGAGCTTCTTATTGGTCTGTCCTTAATAAACTTCTTATTGGTCTGTCCTTGATAAACTTCTTATTGGTCTGTCCTTAATGAACTTCTTATTGGTCTGTCCTTAATGAACTTCTTATTGGTCTGTCCTTAATGAGCTTTTTATTGATCTGTCCTTAATGAACTTCTTATTGGTCTGTCCTTAATGAGCTTTTTATTATTCTGTCCTTAATGAGCTTCTTATTGGCTTGTCCTTAATGAGCTTTTTATTGGCTTGTCCTTAATGAGCTTTTTATTGCTGTGTCCTCTGTTAGATTCATATTGATCTGTCCTTAATGAGCTTATTGGTCTGTCTTTCAACAAGCTTCTATTTTGTTGGTCCTCTTGGAGCTACATGTAAGTCCATCTTCTGTTAGCTTCTTTTGCGTCTTTTCTGGAGCTTTTCTCTGAGTTTCCAACTTTTTTCAATTGGCCTCTAGCTCAGTGGTCTTTCCTTCAAAGACCTCAATCACTTCTGTATCTGTTTCTCTATTTCCCATTTAATAAAATGCTTCAGGCATCCTGTAATATCTTTTAATGTTTCTTGAAGTTCTGGATCTATTGACTTGTCAAAAACATTTATTACATTCTCCTTTGGCTCTCTGGAGATTAAGACTCCTTTGGCCGAGTCTAAAGCACTTGCCTTACTAATCACTGTCATCTCACTTCTGTTCATGAGGGTGACAAATTTTGAATATTTGTATCCTCTACAGCAAAGTTTTTTTTATTAGTGAACATTTTGTCAGTGCATACCCTCAAAGTACTTCCTATGCACCTCTACATACTTTCTAAGTTAGATTATCAGGGCCCTAGGTGGCTGAGTGGTTTAAGGTGCTCACCTTTACAGATCATTGACAACTCACCTCTGTATACTACATGGGTTCAGGTTTGGCCAATGTGGGTATGTGAGAAAGCTTGCCAGTAGCTTCCCGTGGCTCGGTGGTTCTTACTTGGTTTTTCCCAGGTTCTCCCACCACCAGTTAGTTATACTGGCCACCATGTATAGACTATCTTGCACTGAGAAATGGCATTAAACCCAAAACACAACAGCACTTGTCAACTCGTGACAATTGTAGCTAACTTGCTGCTTGAAACTATAGCTAGTGGTCAGTTAACTGTATCACTGTGTATACTGCACAAAATATGCAGTCAGTGTAGCGAGAAAAATAATAAATTGGAATGGCTTATGTCATTGAAATTGAATACTCTTGCTACATGTTAATATCAGATTTGCATATATCACATTAAATTTGCCCTTACTTGCATATGACCATCACAACTGAACATCTTTAGGATAAACGAATGACAGCGTATCTTACCAGGTGATAGCCATGACTGGAAGCCTTGTTAAAACATTCAACATGTCAGAACTCATTTCACAGGCAAGACAGAGGATATTACTTGAGTGATGACTTAAAATGAAATCTATGACATGGATTAAATAAGTTCTATCTTGTGTGAGCTTTTGGCAAGATGGCAGTTGAAATTATTCAATAAGTTTAATGCATTTAATTCGATATGAGCACAAATGTAAGATTCTGTTTATCACACAACAAAAATACAGACTTGATTCAATATAGCTATATTGTAGTGTATTTGATTGACTTGGTAGTGCATTTGGATGCCTTGGATATTATGCCTTTGCATTATATGACATAAAGATGTCATTTATCATATTATGGGGTATTATAATATAATATTGAAAAATAGGGTATGACTATATTAACCTAGATGGCACAGTAGTCATATAATAAATATGTTTTGCAGAATTCTTGTCATTTTGCTTTTTAAGTACAGTAGAACCTGTCTTGAAAGACCACTCCTGCCCAAAAATAATGGTCTCTCAAGACAGGTGGTCTCTAATAACGGGTCATAACACTATATAATCAATAAATCTGTGTATAGAGATCCTGGTCTCTCAAAACAGGTGGTCTCTCATAGCAGTGGTCTCTCAAGACAGGTAATACTGTAGTCTCTTGAAATCACTACTTTATTTTTCCTGCTGCAGGTAATATGGCAAGGCTGACAAAGAAGCTGTCGCCAGACAAAGAGGCCAGCGAGACAGCTACATCTAGCCGATCATCCTCTAGCATTAGTACAGTGCCTTCAACACCTGCCACACCCACTCCACCTGGCAGCATACAACAACGAAACCCAGCAGAAAGTGCTGAAACTGCAGCAGAGACAGGTAAAATAATATCTGTACTTCTGAATACATTTTGTCAGATGTCACCTTTTTGTTGTCTTGCTTTGCACTGAAGTTTTTTAGACGGACATCTGAATTAAGTTATGGCATGTTTTTCAGTGAGTCAAGAATCCACAAAACCTTGCCAGGACATAAAGTTTGCAAAGGAAGCCATTTGGTGAAAGCCTCAGTCATTATGCAGGCTGTCAAGCTTAAACTTGTATATTTGTTACCTTGATGTCTCAGTCCCATACAGGCTGTCAAGCTTAAACTTGTATTATTTTTACCATGACCCCTCAGTCCCATGCAGCTATCAAGCTTAAATTTGTAAACTGTTTACCCAGATTTCTCAGTCCTGTACATGCTGTCATTCTTAAACTTGTATACGTTTTACCCAGATCTCTCAGAATCAGTGTGGGCTGACAAGCTTAAACATGTATACATTTTACCCTGATGCCTCAGTCCCATGCAGGCTGTCAAGCTTAAATTTGTATACTTTTTATCTTGATGCCTCAGTATCAGTGAGGGCTGTCAAGCTTAAACTTGTATAATTTACCCTGATGCTTCAGTCCCTTACAGGCTGTCAAGCTTAAACTTGTCTACTTTTTATCTTGATGCCTCAGTATCAGTGAGGGCTGTCAAGCTTAAACTTGTATAATTTGCACTGATGCTTCAGTCCCATAAAGGCTGTCAAGCTTAAACTTGTATACTTTTTGCCTTGATACCTCAGTATCAATATATACTGTCAAGCTTAAACTTGTATATTTTTTACCCAAATGCTTCAGTCTCATACAGGTTGTCAAGCTTAAACTTGTATAACTTACCCTGATGCTTCAGTCCCATATAGGCTGTCAAGCTTGATTTACTTTTTACCCAGATGTCTCAGTTTTAATGTAGGGTGTCAGGCTTAAACTTGTATACCTTTTTACCCTGATGTTTCTACTATGACCTCACTTGGCTTTAAGTCACTATCCACTATGAAAAATCACATGTACCAGTGATTAAAAGTTTTCTTTCTTTTATAGTAAAATCTCCAACTGAAGAGAAAGTCATTGCTAAACCACCAAAGAAACGTAAGGCTGTGGATGAGATAGACCAAGATTTGTCTGCCCCTGTATATCAAGCAAAGCGACCAATGATAAACTTGCAGGATTGGATCAACCAACGAGTCTTGGCTAGGAGGAACTCTACTTATCAGGCAGGGATTATTAAAAATATTATTCAGAATCGGCGTATTGGTGTGTTGTTTGATGGCGAGTATGATTTGGCTTATTACAGTGATGTGTTAGAGAATCATAGCACAGACCTAATTAGTGACCATTGTCCTTTGGCAATAATGATTGCAATAGGTTGTAAAGTATGTGTTAGAATTATTCCAGAGGAAAATATTTTTTATGAGGGACAAATTGTTGAGAAAAAGGTCCAGCCAGTAATGTACAGAATCCAGTTATTAAATGATTCCCATGTTGAGAGATTTGGTCGTGTTGTATGCGTATCTAGAGCAGCAGTAAGACTTTTGCAACCCCCATGGCACGAGGACTTGGAGGAAGGTATTCCTGATCATCACACACCGCCTCCAGTATCCCCACAGATCTCAATACCTGCTAGTTACCCAGTAGGAATGCATCCATTGCAGCCTCCTGTCCAAATGGCTCATCACCCATACATGGATAGTTCATCCCCACTAACAAGAATGGAGAGATCTCCCTCTTTAGCTCAGAGTGCAAGTTTTGAGCGTGAATCCTCTGAGGATGAAATGAGGAGTGAGGAGGTCTACTTTGATTCATCAGGTTTGAGTACACCAAGATCTGGAAGTGCAACTCCAGGGTCTAGGTCAGGCCAAAGTCAGAGTGATGGGAAGAGCAAACAGCCTCCAAAGAAGCGGGAAATGGCACGGAGCCGTAGTGTTCAGTCAGGAGGAAGCAGTCGGTCAAGTACACCACGATCGCCGGTGACAGCACAAAAATATAAGAAAGGTGATGTAGTGTCAACTCCAAATGGAATTAGAAAGAAGTTCAATGGTAAACAGTGGAGAAGGTTATGTTCCAAGGAAGGGTGTACAAAAGAATCTCAGCGTCGAGGGTACTGCTCAAGGCATTTGTCCTTAGATAATAAGACTCCTCGAGCAGCCCCGACTTTTCCAGGAATGAGAAAGGGAGAGATGAAAGAGGGACAGATTGAGTGGGCAGACAGCTCAAGGGACAGTGAGTATGATCACGGGAACAGAAAACGTTTTGATATTGATGAAACAGAGGCAGCAAACATGTTAGTTTCTCTCGGGAATTCAAGATCTACAACTCCTGCTTTCTCCCCCGACCCTTCTCAGCCATCCTTATCTCCTAGGCAACGGCATGCATCATCCCCACAGAGTATGCGTGGTCTTGCAACTGCATTCACTCCAATTTCCCCACATAATCCTAACAATAGTGGATATCTTGTCTCTCCCACACGCAGCTGGAGTACAGGAACATCTAAATCTGGCAGCTCATCTTCAGAACACATATCTCCTATCACACCTCGGTTCCCGCAGAATACTGTGTCGGGGCTTGCCATATCTGCATTCCAGTGCCCAACTATCCCTGGAGCAACAATTGTGAATGCAAAAGTGGAACCTAATAAAAGTGTTGATTCAGGAATTGATACTAATACTCCAAGGTCCACAAAATCTGTTAGTGAAATGTCACCCCAGTCATTTGCAGCTGTCAACCCAGGTTCGGTGTTTACGTCAACAGTTCAACAAAAATTGGCTGCACATGCACTGTTATCTCAGCAGAAAGGACGGAGTTATTCCACAAATTTTGATCTTCAAACAATAAATAATAAACGACTTGTCACACAATCTTTATCGGAAGTCCAAAGTTCTAACATTCCTGCAGGACTCATCAACAAGGATAAAGGGATTGTTTATACAAAGGCAGTTGTCACCCCGGGAAACATCATAATCCCACAAGGTGGCAGTGCAGCTTTAGGATCGGCACAGCTTCTTCCAGATTCGGTTGGTACAATGTCACAAGTTATGGACCATGTTTTGACAAAGACATCAGAAGGTGTGACAATCCTGAAACAGAATGTGACCTTCAGGCCCCACCAATGCCTTGCTGATAGTGGAGTGATATCCAGAGGACCCCAGCATCAAATGTCAGTGATCCCAGTGACTTCTCAACCAGACCTTAGGAAACCAGCTGACCCAGTGGTGACCACAAATCCTGGTAGGTGGTGATCTAACCTTTCTTTACATCCAGAATGATGTATGAACGGATTTCTTTTATCTTTTTAAAAAAATATCAGGATTTATTGGATTTCTGGAGCTTTAACAATTTGGTAACTTGTACGTACTTTACTTATTCAGGCAGTATTCCCACTTCATACATATAAGGTTTTTTTTGAAGGTTTAATAATTTTTGTTGGCAATTAGTATATAAATTGATAGCTAATCATCCTTAACTTTTAGCAAAGGGATATAACAATGGAGAGTATCATTCTGTCAATAGTAGAATAGGACAATGTTACTATATCAGTAAAATTTACAAGCAGCAAGTGATTGTGCATGTGTGTTTCAGATTTTTAACGCAACTGTAACAATTTTCCAGTCATATCGCTACAATGTCTGCATTGTGGCAGTTTAGTGATGTCTAGCACTGGAGCATCATGCCACAGACATGTGGCATCATGTCCCACCTAGTCACGTGATCCTTACACTAGGCCGACCAGTCCTAACACTACCTTTTCATGCCAAGTGCCAAGTGAGGCAGCTGCTAGTAACATTTTCTTTTTGCATCCTACATCTGAGGCAGACACTCTAACCACTTAGGCCACCAGAGTGGGCAGCAAGTGATTAATGATTTAATACTTATTGCTCTCAAGAGTACTAATTCTGGCATTTTTCTTTTATAGTTTTCTTCACATGGTAATCACTGAGTAATAAACAAGACATACATCAATCAAATAGGTTACCATTTTCTCTTCACAAAGTAAAAACATGTAGAGGCTAGTGCTAGTAAAATAGCGTTTCATAGTCTCCTCAGGGTTTAACCGTGGTACTGGGTCATCATTATTCTTTGACTAGTTTCATACATATTGTTGGATTGGAACCTAGTTTTGAATTGTATTACAAAGTGAATGAGAATTTATAAAACCAGTCTGTGAAACCATAAAAATCGCAATCAGTTATCAAGACTGTCAAATGCTGTTTTAGAAGCCCTAAACTTAGTATCTACATGTTTTTACTTTTGGAATAAGTAAAGGTAACTTATTTCATTAATGCATTGTTTATTACTCAGATGTTACCATGTACATGAAATTATTGCAGGTAAAATGCTGGTATTGGCTAATTTAATGTTTAGTATGGATGAGTTCTTGATTAGGAATTTAGGGATATTACAGGTTTCTACATTTGCTACAATTAAAGAATGTGTACCAGAGGTATCAGAATGTTTTTCGAGTGCTGTGGTAAACATTTTCACACAACAAACTTTTCATTCTTCTTGCATAATCAGTTACTATGTGCATAAATTATATTCCAAATACCTGCCAAAGAAAATTTAAAAAAAACAATCAAATATCTATACTTAAACAGCATGTGAAATTCTGTTCTTTGAGTAAAACTGATGTCACAAAAATACATGTCAAGCCAGACCCAGCCTGATTATGTAAAAATATTAAGTTCATTTGTTGAGTTGCAGCACTGGCATCAATGCTAACATTTCCCCTTGCTCCCATCATCCTTTGAAACCTTGTAGGAAAAACATGTCTAAAACATATTAAACAGAGCTGATATAATTTGTTGACCTATATTGGCTTTTCACACAAAAGACTATTTTTGTATGCTTTTCTTTGTTGTAATTTGTAATTTAACTGATAAATAATTTTCCAGGCTAACTTGTATAAATCAGTGCATTAAGGCCTTCGATTAATAACATGATATTTTAGCCAAAAAACATAAACTGTAGACATCGCATATTTAGGGTACATTTTTTTCTCTATAAATGTGCCATATAGCATTGTCAGGGTAGATAATTGATCACTGATACTATATCATGCTTTTGTATTACCACATAATTGCATGCAAAAGCAGAGAGTGTTTATTTCAGTTACAAGAATTTTAATTCGGCTGACTTTTTAAATATGCACAGCTTCCATTGTGTCTGATGATCTGTATCACCTTATGAATAAAATATCTATATATCACGTATAAGTCATGCAACTGCGAACTGCACAGATCAAGATTTGCTGTCACATAATGCACTCAGCAGATTTGGGTCACTGCAGTTTTTTAGGAGTAATTAGTAGAACAAACAAAATAGACCTAGATCTGCCAGTGCAATACGTGACTGTTGTTGTTGTTATAGGGTTTAACGCAATTTTTCAGCATAAGAAAGGCTATACTTGGTGGATGAAGAGCCCGGGAAAACCCCGGAAAGAACCACTGACCCACGAGAAGCTACTGGAAAGCTTTTTCACATATCCACATTGGCCAAACCCAAGACTCGAAGCCATGCAGACAAAGGTGAGATGGCAGTGATCCATAATGGTGAGTGCTTTAGACCACTGGGCCATTCGGGGCCCCAATACGTGACTGCAGATCAGGTTTATATTTTTTTACAGTTGGACTTACAAGTGACTATACATGGTAAGTTAGAGATGAAGATGAGCTGACCCTATCGAGGAACAGTATTATCCTATTATTGTATTCTCTGTTGGGAACTGCATTGCCTGTAGTGTTGTTTGGCTGGGTATAAATCCTGTGCCAAACCAAAAGTATTATACTCCACCAGATAATGTTATCGGAGTACAGTTTCCAAAGGAGAATGTAGTAACGGATTTAGTACATAAAACAACATTTAATATTAGCACAAGGCAGTAATGCCTGATGGAACAGTTATAATTCCTGTAATCAAGTATAACATCCTGTAGATGCCTAATAGAGATCCACGTTGTCAGCCAATCAAAACTAAAAATTTATCAGTTGATGTAGTGACACTTGTTTAAGTATTGACAAAGGGAAAATGTGTTTGATGTCTATGTGTTAATTGTGTTAGGTTTTCTTTTCTTTTGAGCATGGTTGCCATTTGGAACTTGATCAAAATGTTCAGCATGTATTTGCTATTTATTTGGAGGCCAAATTGATCTGTGCATAGAGCTCCCTTTTTAGTTATAGAATAAGGTAAAAGGAGAGGGGTTCATGCAAAGGCTCTTGAGTCGTAAACAATATGCCAGCATATGAAGGGGCTTGTTAGAAGACTTCTTTTCTGACTGATGCAAGAGCTTTTTAATACAATTTTAAAAGCAGATTGAATATTTGACTTTCCCAGTCATTATGACCCCCCAAAAAATAGGAATTTTAAAGGAAATGTAGATAGAGCAGTGATCAAGGACAATTGTTTCCATCTCTGTTTCAAACATTAATTCTTTTGATATGGGGAGCTACAGTAATTTAGTTGACAGAGTATTGGACTATAATCCAAGATCCACATGTTAAATACCCATCAGTCCAGTCCAAGTCAGTGGCCATAGTGTGTGTTTAGGAGAGGCACTTCGCTCCCATTTCCATGGCATGATATTGCCAGTAGTGTGTTGAAAGTGCCATTAAAATAACAAACCTACCATACCTTGATCATGGAGAAGCATCCAACAATTTCAGTATTTTTGAAAACAAATATATCAATTTGCTGGTCTGAGATTGCTAAAGATTACCATATATACCATAATCATTTACAAGTCCAACTGCAAACTCCACAGATCCAGATCTGCCATCACATAATGCACTGGCAGATCTGGGTCTGTGTAGTTTGTTAGGAGTAATCAGTAGAACAACCAACATAAACCCTGATCTACAGGCACATTATGCTATGGCAGCTCAGGATCTTTGGTGTTTGCAGTTTGACTCAACTTACAAGCGAGTATATATGATGACAAAAATGCAAAAATAACTTCTTCATCTCAGTCTGCTGGTCAGTTTTTTAACAGAAGTTTTCAAACTATTTTTGGCTATGTCATGCTGAAGAATGGGAGCCAAGTGCCTTTCCCAAGAACATGTTGAGTAGAGGTGTGCAGTATTACCGGTATACTGGTTTACCACAGTTGTTTCCAGTGTCATGTACCATGGTACCTTTTCACAAGTTAAATTTAAATGTTACAAATATAATTATATTTATAATTCTTTGGCCACATGTTTGACATGTGTCACGTATGCCAATGTGGTGGTCATCTTGGTGGCTATATGGCATGTTGTGAAAGATATTTGGGCCCAACTTTTGGAAATCTTGTGGATTCAGTAAAAAGGTTATTTTTTTTTTATTAGCATATGTTAATGTATTAATTACATATATTAATCGGCCAATGTGTGAGAAAGCTTGCCAGTAGGTTCTCATGGGTTGGTGGTTCTTTCTGGGGTTTTGCAAGGTTCTTCCTCTACCATTTATACTGGCTGCCATGTGTAACCTATCTTGTGCTGAAAAATGGTTTCTGTTTGAATTTTATGTAATTTCTCAAGTCTGCTAAATATTTTCTGTTTTTTTTTTTCTTCAAGTAAGTATATTTTATGTTTTCTGGCCCTCTCTGATAAATATCTTGCCCAGGTGTTGACATTCCACTCAAAGTTTCTCTGCCTGTTATATTAATAGTGTAACCTGTAAACTGTATGCTTCAATGTAAATTTTGCCAATTTTATCAACAAGCACCCAGATGGCGGCACAATGTCTTTCACAAGTTGTCCGCTCTGGTGTGAGCTTAGCCATCCCACTTTTGTTAACAGTTTTTTTATTACAGCTTGTACAGACACATAGCAAATTGATCAAGGCACTGACCATTTAATGGGGCAGGGCAGCTGCTATTATGTTTTGAGTGGAGATAATTCATTTTGATTTATTTAAAATAATCAGGTTTTTTTTCAAATAATGGAAGTTATACAGTGTTTTTTTGCTATAATTAAGAGCAAGATATTGGTATGAATGTGCTGCGTTTTGTTCAGAAATTGATCAGTACAACATTTTTCATGGTACCTGTGGCTCTAATGTTGAGGCAGTTGATCCAGGCATGCCTGTGCAGGTATCGATCTTGCAACCCTTGGATTATAGGCCAGAAGCCCTCAGCTCTCACTGTTCACAAAAGAGACTGTCGTCATGTGTCAGTGTAAGAGTTGAATTTTTAAAATAAGATAAGACTTTATAGGCTCATTAAAAGCCTAGACATCATCAAACAAAGGTATCGCTGCCTATAGGTGCTTTAAAATCTGATCCATCTACTGTTGCAACTGTGGCAAAGATTGCATGAGTGGTCCTGCTTTATTAATACTCAGGTTGTTTTGTTTTTTTAAATCTGGCAATTTTGGACTTTTAAAGCAGTTTTGAAACAGTTCACTTATTTAAATTGCTGAATAAGGTTTTTTTTTTAATCTCATCTCATGAAACCAAGCCTGAGGATAAATTTGTCTACCTGTCTGTAACATTCTAGATGAGAATGGACTGGGCCACTTCTTGCTAACCAGATCAGCAATTTTCATTACCTGTGGCGAGAAAATAAAAGAACATACAAAAAGGATATACAAGTATCTAAAGACTTCATCAACTGCAGCCTTGATTCTGGTCGGTGTCAGATGAAAGAAAGTAATTGGTGTGACCAAGAATTTTCTAGTAGCAACATTAAGTGAAAAAACAAAAAAATAGATAATAGATTTGAATATGCCAACAACACATCACAGTAGGGATAAAGATCTGTGTCTAAAATGGGAGCCAAGGCATTATATTTTATTTTCTTTACATCTGATTTGTCCCATATGGATCTTCTTATATCTTTGTTGTTGTTGTTGTAGGGTTTAACGCCATTTTTCAGGACAAGATAGGCTATACATGGCAGCCAGTATAACTGTTGGAAGAAGAACCCTGGAAAACCCCAGGAAGAACCACCGACCCATGAGAAGCTACTGGCAGGCTTTCTCACGTACCCATGTTAGCCAAGCCTGTTACTCAAACTGATGCAGACAGAGGTGAGATGGCAGTGATCCGGAATGGTGAGTGCTTTAGACCATTCAGCCACTCGGGGCCCCTTCATATCTTTATCAAGGTAGTTAATCTATGTCAGTTTGGTACACAAATCGTTGAATTATGTAGCATATCTTCCTGACAAATTGAAAGTCATAACATCCTTTCAAATGATGCCACTTGACCTTTGTTTTTCCATTGGTGTCAAGGCCGAATCTGGACTAGATTACATTAGTCCACTACTAGATACATCTGCCAATTGGCTTTGTGTTAACACTATACTAGTGTCAAGAAAGTCACATTTGACAGGTTAATAGGATATTGACATAGGAGGTGTTTTTTTCTTAATTTAATTTTGTGTGACTGGGTGGGACATTGTTACAAATATGTAATTTAATTACTTGTGTGCTAATTTTAAATTCTTTTTTATTTTATTTTTGTATCATTTTATTTCATTGTAATAATTATTTTCAAGGGATCTGATATTTTTGAAAGAGATATTATGTTTATATAAAACGTAGTATGACTCGCATAAGCACGATTTTATCCTGCCATGGTTTGTCAATTTAGAAACACTACGCAAAAACAATTGGTTATTGCCAAGGTCATTTTTTGGCCTACGTGTAATTGCATTGTTTACTGCGCTATTTGATGATGAAATAGTCACGCGTTTCATCATGAGCGCTTGAAATGACGTCTTAGTTCAGTTTAAAAATACTCAGATCCCCGTGAATATTCAGTCATATAATATATCTTCTAGAAGAAGGAGATATTTCTATTAGGTGCCATGAAGAGTTGTATTTTTACATCTTTGGAGCTCGAGATGTTTTATCATAGATGACAGCTTGTTCAGAAGTTCATCTATTTTTTAGAATATAATAATTTATTCCCTGGGGAACTATACAAGTGACAAAGACATTCAATGGAAATTTATTTTAAATTGAAACATTACAAGTTGTAGTTCAACGTGGAACTCTTGACATTCGTATAAAGACTTCACCTGACGTCATCATCCTCCATCTTGGAACGTCATCAAGATTCAAACCTGGATTCAGTTAAAACGTTGAAGTGATACATGGATCAGTGACAGTTGTCTAATTGTGGTGATGTGATTTAACGCTTGTCAGAATGCATACTCCAAGGAGAATAATGTACATACAAAAATGTTTAGTTTCCCATTACCCACATTTGTGCATCAGAGATCCCCAATTTTTAATTTGATGCCCAATTCTGACACCGTTTGTTTTTTTACTCAGTCTGACCCTGAGTTCTGATACCAAGGGGATTTTTTATTCTCAGTCTTGCACCCCTAGGGGAAACACTGATAAAGTATTTGTTATTGTTTGTTACATGCCCACTTGAGAACAATACAGAGTCGATTCTGCAAATGAATAACTTGCGTGATCTCTGGGTCTTCACAAACGTTGAGAATCAGTTGAAGGTTATAGATCGATGATTGGATCATCATAACTGATTAACCATTGCTTATGATTGGTTAGAGATATTTTCTGTATTTATCATGGATACTGTGGCTTTTCCATTTCTTGGAAATGTCGTGTTCATCACAGAAAAATACAGCAGTTTATTGGCACATTGGTTGTCAGTGGTACTGATGACTCTTGAGTTTTACTACGCTGCCACTTAAAAGAACCAACACTAGCAAGTTAATATCAATGGGCAATTGATCCGTAGTTTGTCAAATCCAGAGTCACATTAAGAATTTTAATAGTCATTGCTGACGGTAGGGTAACTAAAACATCATCTTGCGTAGTTTTTGTTCATTTCTGGCATGTTTGTTTAATACTTGCCAAGATGGATATTGGTATTTGAGTTTCAGGAAGTAATCGGACATCCATATGACAATCAGCCAAGCTGCTGGAAAAGACTTGAAACTTGTTGCTGACATATTTTTTACCCAGTACCTTGTTTTGATTTCTGCATCAGAATGACAGTCGATCCTTTGTCATCTTTGTTAAAATCTGCATAATTTACGCACTATTTGCATCATTGGTTGTTCCAACTCAGAGTTATTTTGACTGTAATATTTTATTTTCTTGTTCTGCTTTTCATTTTTTTTCTGCTCAAGTCCAGTAGTTTGCCAGATTATTTCATACGACATGTTGTTGGCACTTGGGTTCAGTTATAAGGCTATTTAACCTGGAAGTCATTATTTCTGATTTTGTACTGCAGAAAACTTAAAACATAAGGGGAAAAATCAATACACAGGTATTTTGGGTTTTTTTGTCACCAAATCACAATTCTCCAAATGGCTGGTTTTGGGGACAGAGTTACCATTGTGTATTGAAATGATCTATCCAGTGAACATTGCATTTGGTTGTGAAACAGAGAAAATGTTCTGAATTAAAGGTATTAAAATGTTCCTAAGAGTAACTC
>JAECUM010004582.1:0-94085 GCA_016617855.1 Megalonaias nervosa
TACAATCTTGACATGAGGCACATCAAAGGAAAAGACAATTTAATTGCAGATGCACTTTCCTATGTATAGAAATATCATTTTTATATACACCTTTGTATAATTCATATGAGTTCTTCTTATGTAATTTTTTTTACCTCATGTATAATTTGCATCTGGTAAAAAAGAAAGCTTTACTACATAAATATTTCTTTTCTGTTTATGTGGGAAAGTGTTAAGACCATGTAGTTTAATTACATATGTGTTAAAATTTGAATTCTTTCTATTTCATTTTTATTTCATTATTATAATTTTTATTGTGATGATAATTATGTTCGCAGGGTCTGACATTTTGATAGAAACAATGTGTTTATTTAGAACGTAAATGTGGCTCGCGTGAGCACGATTTTTACATGTCGGTTTGTCGATTCAAGCAAACAGTCGGCAAAAGCTATGTAAATGATTGGTTGTGACTACGGTCATTTCTGATTATATTTGTTGACATTCTGTACTGCGTTGGCGAGATTTCGAAATCGCCATGTGTTCTTCGTGCGTGTACATGAAATGACGTTTTAGTTTGCCTTATATACTCAGGTACCTGTGAAATAGTCAAAGTCATATTTTAACACCTTAGAGAGAGCCACATTTTAACATCTTATAGAGTTTCTAATACCTTGAGAAGAAGGTATTCTTTTATGCTGGAAAGAGTTGTTCGTTTGTACGTCTGTAGAACGACTGTAGAACGACATGTGTTTTGTTATGGATGATAGCTGTACTTCATCTACCTTTTAAATAATAATTATTTTCCCAGGAGAACTATACATAACTGGCTTTGGACAAAGACATTTAGTGAAATTAATTCTAAATTGGAACAGAACAGCACAAATTGTGATTCACAGTGAAAATTCTGGACATTTGTGTAAAACCTTCGTCTGACGTCATCATCTGCCATCTTGGAACGGAATTGAGATTCAGACTACTTCAATTACAATTGTTTATTTACAGGACTTATGTGCTTTTCACAGTTTTAGGACAAATTTTTGGATTTTCTTGGCAAATCGTAAGTCCTAGTTCATATTTTCACCTTTTCACCGTGTTTTCTAGGGAAATAAATTATTTTTGTTAAAACTTACAAAGCTTGTTGTCGTCACTCTTTTCTTTATGTTACTTTAAACGAGCTGATACGTAACAATACAAATATTTTTCAACACCTATGGCTTTCATTTTGAGATCACACATGTGACATTTAATCCAGTACAAACTGGATCACACCTTTAGCTTCATCTAATTGAAAACGTTCATGGATTTTGACCTTGACTTTGCCTTATGAGGATTGAAACAAAGTGAATAATAACTATTTAATGGTATGTATAATCAGATAATAAGAAAAATGGCACCCATTACTGAAAAAGTTGATACTGAATTCTTACATGACCCATATGACTTTTGCAGTTTCAATGTGTTTTTTTTAAAAATTACACAGTAGTATTGTCATTCATGCAAATGACAATCTACATATGAATACTGTAGTGCATGACAATTTTCTTTTTAAGTTGTGACTGCAAAATAAATTGGAATGTAACTTGTATTTTAATAGTATGATGTATTGGTATGTTGGCAGTTTGATTTGTATGTTGGTGGTTTTGGCTCTGATTTGACCAATTCATAAAATATTGCAATACTAAATGCATATGTACTGTTTCATGGGTTATGATCAGATGGCAGCTGTACAGCATTTATTTTGATGTTTGATGACCTGTAACTCCATGTGAATTTTAATTTTTTCCAAATTATGGTTAATTTAAAATAACGAAAGCTCACTTTTAGCTTGATTTGAATGCATTTGGTGCATATTGCATGAGGGCTGTTCCAGTAAAACATACATGGGACCCAGGGAAGGCACTTATAATGTGTTAATGGGGGGTACTCATCCATAGATGCAATGTGGAATTTTCTTATCATTTTAATAGGAACTCTTTGAAATCAAAGTACCCTGGCATATAGTTTAAAAAAACTGCCTTCTCTGTGTGCCATGTATGTTTAAATGGAACAGCCCTAAGCACTTACATGTAGGTGAAGCATACTTTTTAGGGGTAAAAACTGAACATTACTCATTAAGCATGAAATGTATTTGACAGCCTATAAGTTGATGTGGTGTAGAACTCGAATTAGCTAATTTTATAAATTTTCCATATTTCCTCCATATATTATTTGATGCAGAGTATAATACAAAGTAAGATCATTACATTGGCTTTGTCTTTTCACTGGTAACTTCCAGTTTCAGGAATATTAATGGTATCACTTTATGCTATTTCAGATTACTGGAAATTGGGAAGTTGCATCACTGATGCTAATAATTATGCTTTTTCCACAGTTTTGTTTTGAAGATTGTGTGATTGTTGATTCTTCATTTACAGCTGTCAAATGATTGAGTATCTTCACCCACATGCTCATTCTATGAAATAAATACTTTTCATGTTTTCTTGAACCCATTGTTGATAGTCCCCACTTTTATGACCTGTTATAGACCTGAAAAGTAATCGGGGTGAATTTACTTCTCCATTTGAAAACAAAAAAGGGGAGAGTTTTATGAATATAGGAGGGTTATAATGAAGAATTAAAAGTAGGTAAAGATTTTCATGCATTTTGTTCAGTTTCAGCACCAAAGTTTTAGAAATAAGTGCATACTCTTTCATGTTGGAAAAGTTAACACATAGGTGAAAAAGAAACATAGGGAAGCTGCTTTTATGCTATAGGGTTATCAGCTCTTGCATTAGCATTCATCTTGATTGGAAGAAATAAAATAAAAACAGGTTTGTTACTTTATAAGTGCATTGACTTAGGTAACTTGGTGTCCTGCGATGCATGCTTGCTATCTCTCTGAGTGAAACTCTTTAACATATTTGCTGGGGTCATAGATAGTACACCATGGTGATCAGTGGACGCATATCTGTGAAAAAGTATGGGGTACATAGCAGTCTTTGTGTAAATTCTGTCATAATGCATGGGGAGATGATGAAGTGACTTTCTTCATTTTTTTAATTCATTTTCTCCATACTCTCTCTACCCCCACCTATGATGCATAAAGAAAAGAACATTAGTTAGCTCTACTGTAAGTGTGTGTGTGTGTGCATATGCATATTTTATATGTAAGACATTAAAAGAATAATCTTCATGCTGTTTTACTTTTTCTGTTTCAGCAAGATTCCAGGCAACAGTTTATATTGAGCACTTTCGGATTTCTGAAGGATGGTTGGCTAAATGTCAACATAACAGAGTTTTCGGTTGCTTCCCAGCCACTTTCTAAATATGCGAAAAATACAGTAAGTAAATACATGCAAAGTATTTGATGCCTTCATCCAAAATAAAAGCCAAGCATTTGGAATCATTAGGAGTCCTTAAAGGTAGACCTGAATGGTATGTACTGCAGTTAGGAATCTAATTTGTTTGACATATGGCATGCATTGCGAAGACTTGATACATGTTCATTCAGTGGATTAGTAGATATAGCTATTTAATTACCACTAAAATGTGATCTCTGTGGACCTTGACCTTGCCTTGAATTCATCTGTTGTTTTGGTTGTCTGTTTTTGGCTATTCTGCATACAGGTCTCTACTGGTTATGTTGAAAATCATCTTGTTATCACTACTAAAGCAGGATGGATGGTCATACAGACATGGGGTTTTCACTAAAAGACTTGTTATGATCTCAGGTAGGTCTTGAGTGTAAATGGTGCAAATCTGTCTATTATTGCCATCATGGCAGCCATCTTGACAATTTTGTTATCACAAATGTTCCAGAATGGAAGACATATTGACATTTGTTTTTCACCAGAAGAATTCTTATGATGTCTGGTTGGTCCTAAATGAAAATCCGGCAGCAGCTAAGTTGAAATCTTATTGTAGGTGAAGGATGTCAGAGATGATTTGTAAATACTCAGCAGTTAAAAGGAAGAAATGATCTCTTAATAATTTATATATGGAAATTCATTTTGGCCAGTGGAGCAACAGTTCCATTAAGGCTTATCCCTAATTTATACCTCAATTTTTCTTTTTGTTCCCTCCTCCTTATTCTTGTGGTTTGACTGTATTTCATTTCCCAGTAGTGGTTTATTTAAAATAATGAAAATTAATTTCTAGTGGCAAGTCAGTATCCTTTGGTGCATGTTTCACTGACTGCTCTCTTTGTTCTGTCTCTCATTGTACTTGGAGAATTTGATGATGCATTTAAAATAAATCCTGACCTGAGATATGATATTGTTTTATTTTTTTTGCGATGTTGAGACATCATGGACATACTTGTACTGCTTAATAGCTAATGATACACCTTCTTGTGCTGAATAATGCATGCAGTTAGAAAACAATGCAGAGAAGCTTAATATTTGACAACAGTAGAGCAGTGGTGATTTGCAAAGTGGGTTTCCTCTAGTGATATCACTTGGACTCAAGTCATAGAAACTTCTGAAGTTATACCTGACTGGGTGGGGTGGGGCAGGGATTTTGTCATGCACATTTAAACTTAATGTCTTGCTTCCATTGATCACACTGAGCCAGCCATCACAATGTCCTCATTTTCTTCTGAAATCTTGAGCTCATGAACATTTGATTTCCATCTCCCCACCCCATGATTCATTCCAGTTGGCCTTGTGAAATCATTTCTTTGTGTTAGGTGCTGATTATCAGAAGTAATGAAAACTTAAGATACGATAAGATTTATTTAAAGTTGGCATGATTTAAAACAACAATGTAGTATAGCTCTAATGAGATTTTTACCAACATGACATAAAAACATTAAAGATGTTACATGTAAATCAGGCATGATTTGCAAGACATACAAATACAACATAATACAGAGATACTATTGGACAAAACACCCTGTGCATAAGTTAAGCAAGCAAAGTATTTTAAAAGACAAAGCTGCAGTGATTATAAGTGAATTTAGTATTTGAGTAAATTAAAGCCACAAGTTGGGATGAAAATAGCTCTAGTTATACTTTTAAATGTGATTAGCAGCACTACTAAGTGATTCTCAACGATTTAGACTTTTTTGTTTCCCTTTTTTGCAGTTTGGTTTTACGTTGGACAAAAGTGCAAGCTCTGGTATCACAGATTACATGGTAAGAGCAGACACTGAATGTAGGATCAAATCGCATCCCAAACCCACCCCCCACCAAATAAGTAGTTGTGGTTCTTCCACTAGATGTGATCAGTACAAAGAAATGCATGAAAAATATCTGAAATAAGGCAGCTTTGGATTCAAGAGTTTCAGGGTCTGTAATTCAGTGAGTGATACGAGATAAGTGTTTTGACAGCAGTATTACAAAGCAAGACAACTTGTGTTATTCCTCCAAGTGGGGTCCCAAGGATGCCAAGTGATCTGTAGTGTATGATTTTTCTGATCACTGACATCTCTTCTCTGCTTGTGTGTACATAAAGATCAACATCACTACTCCCGTGAATTTATTGTCGAGTACAGAACTCTTCTTTTGTGTTTGAGGATTTTTGCTTTTGTAAAACAAGCTATTGCTGCGCAGCTCAGACTGATGTGATCATCACATTCTGACATAGATACATGTATGGTGTCACTTGCTAGACTACATAAACATATTCAAGCACAATAAACTTGTGGAGAGATTGGATGTAAAATAACATGGTTCAGTGTTCAGAAAAAAACTTTTAAGACACAAGCCCTGGGCTGGTGACTTAAATAAACTCACAATCCCTGATTGAAATTCCACAAGCCTGTACTCCAATTTCCACATGCCCAGAATTTCCCCTTTTTTATTATTGGCACAGAGTTCCAATAGCTACAATTCAAATATAAATTTAGTAGGGTTCAGATGGGTTTGAAGGTAATACAGCTGTCATTAGTGTTCATTGCTATGCTGGTGTGCTTCATAAAGTAAAACTCTATCAACCAAGAGTTCTGAAATTTGTTTTTGTTGGGCTTTGCAGAAAGCTAATTGCTTCCTAATGGGGTTCAAAAATGAATTACACTTGGATCCTATTTGGACAAATGAAATGATCATGTTTTGTGTTCTATTTATGCAGTAAAATTGGACTTCAAAATAACTTTGGTGCTGTTCACAAACTTGTTAAACCATAATACATACAGCTTAAATATTCTAATTCACAGCAATGATATGTAATAACTTTTGTTCTTGTACACCATCTAGCATCTCTTTGATTTACCTATAATGGGTTGTTCCACTTCCTGATCCTAGCTATGCAAATTATCACAGTGGGCTCACCCACTGCAGCCTTTAAACACATCTCCCTAGCTAGTATCAGCCAGTTAAGTAATATGTGAACTGGTTTATGCCTGACCTCTTGGGCTTTAATTGCCGCTATTTAATCTGTCCAAGGGATAGTTTTACATCAGCTCCAATCATGACTGTTTACCATTTATACATGCTACATGTTACATGCTTATACTGAAAGTGGTGGTTTTTGTTTTTTGAAGATTACTGAAATTGTGTTTTCTTGCAACACAACCTTGTCGGGGATTTGGGAATACAGAATCGTATTTTTAGCATCACATGTAATGCTTCAATCTGAAATCAAATCGCGATTTCACATAGGACAGTGGTGATCTGATTTAGATTGCGCAGTGTTATGGCAGGTATGTCAACAGCTTGAAAATATATTTGCACATTTCATCAGCACGATCAAAGTTTCGTCAGGCAAATAATTTTTTTTTTGACAATCCTGATGGGCACATCACTTAGAATACATGGTGGGCCTGATGTAAAATTAGAAGGGCCTTGGGTGTTGGGCTATCTGAGCACTGATGGGTGCAACTTCTTTCACATACTGTAAGTATCAAATAAGAAAGAAAAACAGTAAAAGCAGTTATGTGAAAAAAATGATAAAATCTGTGAAAAATGTACAAAACCTTTGGAAATCTTTAGTGATTAATGACATGGCATAATTGTCAATGAGGGCTTTCTCATCAGGAAAACATTCAGTCATTGTTTCATACTGAAAAATTCACCCATCAATATACAGTTTTCTTTGTGTATTTGATAATAGGAGTCAGAAATCTTCAACCTGTGCAAATTTGATAAATTATGAAATCATTATTCAGCTCTTTGTTTTACAGACCACGAGCAACTCAGTTGACCCATACTTTTTTTGCGGTGACCATTTCTTGGAGAGCAGCCATTTTGAAAAACTTGTTATTGCTACCCCTCATGAATCACATTGTAGGGTTTTCACAGAAATACTTTTTATGTCCAGTCTGTCCTAAATGAAAATGTTGGCAGTCTGACGTGTAAGATGCAGGACATTGCAGCCTTCCTAAAGATCTTGTTATTGTTAATAAGTCTGAATGGAAAAGCCATGTCAACATTATGTTTTCACAAGAAGAAGACTTATATCTGGTGGGTCCTAAATGCAAATGATTTGACTCAGTCATCCAATATGACCACCACTGTGGTCAGGTTTAAAATATTGTTATTGCTATACCTCCTCATATCAACATGGGGTTTTGACTAAATGAATATATAAGGTGTCTAGTTGGGCCAAAATGAGAAGGATGCCAGTCTGATATACAGTATGACTGCCATGGTAGCCATCTTGAAAATCTTGTTAGTGCTTCTCCTCCTGAGTGGAAAGATACACAATTGAACCTGTCTTGAAAAGTCACCCTTTTGGCCCCCAAAAATAAGGATCTTCCAAGACAGATGGTCTCTCATCACAGGGTACAATACTATCTAATCAGTAAATTCATGCATTAAGAAGCAAGACAAGTGTTATCTCATCTTTCAAGGCAGGCTTTACAGTATTGACTTGTGCATTTCACAAGAAGACTTCCTGTGATGTCTAGTTCATCCTAAATGAAGAGTCTGCCTGGACATTCAATATTGCCATCACAATGACCATCTAGACAATTTTGTTATTGCTATTGCACCTGAATGGATGGTCATATCAATATGGGTTTTCACTAATAGACTTGCTATGTGTAGTTTGTCTAAAGTGATAATGCTGGTAATCTGACATCCACTATTGCCACCACAGCAACAATCTGGACAATATTTGTATTGCTTCTCCTCCAATACGGATAGTAATATAAATATAGGTTTTCTCTGGAAGACTGTAGTGTCCAGTTGGTTCTATTATGCTGATAAGATATCCAATATGGTGTCCACTCCATCTTGAAAAACTTTTCACTACTGGTTCTATTATGCTGATAAGATATCCAATATGGTGTCCACTGCATCTTGAAAAACGTTTCACTACTCCACTAAGATGGAAAATAATTTCAAACTTTGGGTTTTCACCAAAAGGCTTGTGATGTCTAGATGGCACAAAATGAAAGTGGTTTTGATCTGACATCCATTTTGGCCACCATGGTAACTACATACATCTTGAAAATCTTGCTCTTTCTCGTTAATGGAAAGTCTTATTGACATCTGGTTTTCACTAGAAGACTAATTGTCCTTTCTAGTTGGTCTAGAATGGAAATAGTGATGATCTGACTTTGAATATGGCTGCCACAATGAACATATTGAAAATCTTGCCTCTAATTCTCTTGAAAGTATAGTCATATCATCATGGGATTTTCACCAGAAGTCTTCCAATGCTGCCTGGTTTTCCCCAAAGAAAAATGGTGTCAATCTTACTTGCAACATGGCTGCCACTGTGGCTGCTTTTGAAAATATTATTGCTCAAGAATATCAGATGTGTTTTAAACACTCAGCAGTCAAAATAAATAAATGGTATTATTTATAATTCCTGGAAATTCAGTTAGAGCAGTAGAATGTCAGTCCCAGAAAGGGACTTGCAAATTTGATTATGCATGCAAACCTGGGTCAGTTACATTAATGTAAATTACTGGTAAACATTTTAATTGCAACTACAGCCATTCACTATGATTTCTCCAGGATTCTCAGATAGAGGGGAATTCCCTCTGGCATTTCCATAATGATGAATTTGCATTTTTCATGGGTGAGGGTGATGATGCTTATATAAGATTGGTATTCATGAAAAGACTCCTCATAATGTCTCAATAGATGTAATTAATAATACAAAGCAGAACTACTTTTATTGATTAATAATGCAACAAACATTTCTGCAAGTCACGGATCAAAACACTGTGTTGTTAATTAGGTTCATATGCAATTGCTTTTATGCATCACTTTGACATTGAGTTGACACTTTTTGTGTTTGAATATTTATAATGATTACACTGAAAACAAATTTAGAGATCAAACTGAAATGCAAATTTCAATGGACACTTACGTAATTGATATTTATTTTTTTTAAGTATTGCCACCAGTAGGAATTACCAACATTTGAATTCATTGATATTTTGACATATGTTGTTATTTCCAGTGTATTGATTTCATTTTGTTTCAGAAGAAAGGTAAAATATACATCTTATTAAAAGTTACAAATTTCTAGGCACCGACGACCATGTTTTTTATGATAAAATGAGTGATGCATCATGGCTTCATGTACCAGTTTTGATTCTGATTTTGGGGCCTATTTTAGGGGTATTTTTTTTTTTAAAAAAATGGAATCACCAGTTCTCTCCGTATTATAAGAGGATTTGCGACTTATTCCAGCATGCTAAAATTAACCAACTGCCTTTTAATGGAGTACATGTACAAAGTAGAAATGACTTCACTATGACTTGATGAAATGAAATTCATGACCATACCTGCCTTATAGCAGGAACTGTATTAAAATGAAGGTCCATATAGTGAAGGAGTGATGTATTATGCATTTCATGAGTGACAATAAATATCAATGTCGAAACCAGAAGTGGCCATACATCATTATAAAGCTTGGAGGTAAGACACTGCATTTAAAAATGTTTGCACAGCAAAAGGATTAGCAAAGACCGACTAAGTTATACCAAAGACCTATGAAAACAGTACTACCAGCGGCCTTGCTTGGTGCTCAGCATTAAGAGGTTAGTGTTGGGACTGGTCAGCCTTGTGTCAGGATAATTGTGACTGGATGGGACATCATGCCATATGTCTTTGGCATGATAACCCAGTGCTAGACATCGCTAAAACTGCCACACTGCAGACATTGTAGCAATATGACTCAATTTGTTAAAGCTATATTAAAAAAATGCAAAAACACACACACACACCAACAATACCAATGGACACTTTTTATTATTCCTGTTATGAAAATAGTACATTCTAGCAGAATAAGGGGTAAATTAATTACGAGATACATATTTACTGAGAAATATCTACCATACTTTCTGTGGAGAAATTTCCTTGTGTGTAGTCAAATTGTTGCAAATTTCAGATTTTGAAGTAAAAAAAAAATATTGTTTAATTTGTTTTGCAAGTTTGAAACTTTCCAATTATTTAATTCTTTATATGCAGTTTAAATTTTATGATATATGATGAGGCTACAAAATTTTAACATATATGCTAAAACACACATGAATTACTAGATTCAGTTGAATTCATTTAATAGTTTTAAAGTTTCTTAAATATATTACATGCTTTGAGTTCTTTACATATCGTTTCTCTGTTGCTTGGTATCTGTTTCTATTGATTTTGGATGCCAGTACTTTCTTGTGTCATGCAATAAAAAAGATACTGTTAGTTCAGATAAACTAGATAGTTCAGTTAGTGGTTATTATTTCACTCTGGACTTGAACAAACAATATTCACCTATCAGAATTGAATGAAACATTTCAATTTATGAAACACTGGAAGTGTAGCCATCATATTCTATATGAGCAGACAAGATATGAAGCAACAATGCAGCTTTGCTTAAAAGTGGTTACTAAATAGTCAATTAAAAAATTTAATTATACATGCAAAACAAACCTGAAATGTCTTATTTATGTTGCTTTATGTTATCAGTGGGCTGAACATGCTGACCAGATAAAATAATCAGCATGGAAATTAGTGGGAAGGGGGGAATTTTAAACCATGTGAGTTAGTCACCTTGTGTTCACAATTTATTGAAGGCACAGCAAATGGGTGTTGTAAATAGTTTTTCTTTCTTACTGACATAAATAAATCCACGTGTCTGCTGTGGCTGTCTCAGGTGAATTCGCAGTTTAAAGATTTAAAGGCAAATGACTAATAATTATCCATGACTGCTGAAAATGAATTGTCACTTGTACGGGGTAAGTATATTTCAGTATAGATTATTCATCTTTTCTATTGATATGGAAAAAATATTGATAGATCGATTTATTGTTTCATCTCTACCACCAAGTCTAGTGAAACTCTGTCATGGACTTGCAGTAATAGTGGGTTTTGAACTGCACATGATAGCATATACACATGCAGGAATTTACGAACTGGTTTGTATCAAGGGTAACTTTAATGTTCTTTTCAATAAACAACATTTCATAAGGTGCTTGTTACACCTGTTATTACCGCTCCAGTGGCCAAGAGGTTAGAGTGTCTGCCTAGGATGTGGGAGGTCAGGGGGTTTGAACCCCAGCCGAGTCATACCAGTGACTTACAAAAATGATACAAACAGCTGCCTTGCTAGGCGCTTAGCATTAAGAGGTTAGTATTAAGATTGGTCATCCTGGTGTCAGGATAATGTGACTGGGTGGGACAGGATGCTACATGTCTGCGGCATGATGCCTCAGTTCTAGACATCACTATAAACTGCCACACCACAGACATCATAGCGATATGACTAAAAGATTGTTAAAGCTACATTAAAAATCCAAATCACACACACACTCACCTGTTATTGTCATAGTTTCCCTTTAATTTCCATAATATTTTGAAGACCCTCTTTGAACAAATAATTGATTACAGGTCTGGGTCAGTACAGTTTTCAATTGGATCTTATTTATAAATAAGTACATAGAGTAAACTACCAATTTACATGTATATTACATACCTGAGAAACCTAGCATATGTCAAGTTCATGTGACTCAAATCCATATACACTTTATCCACATGGAGCCTAATCTTCATCCCAGTTGAACACATAAGAAAATGGTGTTTCCTGCTTGGGAACCCAAGCTGTACGATCGCAAATGATGCAGTTTACTATACAGTAGGTAGTTTAATTTGGACTTAACATTCGATCAGTGCAAGGCATAGCTTTATCTGAAGACTTAGACAGTGGCATTGATTATTAGAGAATATGACATTTTTTAAATGTGTGGCAATTGTCATTTTGGAATTCTATTGACACAATTTAGAAATAAAATTTTTCATGCAACTCTTTCTGCAGAATAAATGCATAAATTACTGCTGAGCAATGCTTTTTATATTTAAAAAAGAATTTATATGTACGTAAACTGCTGGTGGCCTAGTGGTTAGAGCGTCCGCCTTAGGTGCAGGAGGTTGCGGGTTCAAACCCCAGCAGAGATGTACCAAAGACTTATAAAAATGGTTCTAGCAGCTGCCTTGCTTGGCGTTCAGCATTAAGAAGTTAGTGTTAGGACTGGTCAGCCAGGTGTCAGGATAATGTGACTGGGTGAGACATGATGCCACACGTTTGCAGCACAATGCCCCAGTGCTAGACATCACTATAAACTGCCATACTGCAGACATTGTAGTGTTATGAATGAAATTTTTTTAAAGCTACATTAATAATTCAAGTCTCACACACACACATACACATACACACACACACACACACACACACACACAAAATTGATTTGTTTATTAACTTGCTATTATTATGTAATTTCAGCCAGTAATATACACAGGGAACATTCTCACCTCGACCACAATATATTTTTCATTATAGGATGATAGAGGTACATAAATGTCCCTGTGTTAATGAAACCATGTTGCAGCACTGTGCTGCATATTGCAGTGAACTGGAAATGGATTTACATGTGTGGGGCCTTTATTAAATCTATGCAGTATAATATCTATGCTTTTTTTGTCATTGTACAGAATCCAACAAGGATACATCATGATGCTGATATATGCCATCACTATCACATGTAAATTCACCTAACTTGAAAAGATGAGAGTTGAGCACCCAAGATTACAAACAATTCTTATTCTCAAACTAATTTCAGAATTATGACATATGATTGGATGATGTTAAATAACTGACCAATCAGATGTCTGAGTTTGAGTCAAGTCTTGGTGAATTAGAAACAAGAGAATCTGAGCTTCACTTTCAAGAGCTATTATCATTTTGGGGGTAAAAAGCATTAAAGTACATTTATCTGCTTATATTAGTTGTGTTTTTTGTTTCCATTTTAGGAGATAAATGATAGGACCTGCATTTTCAATCACAAGGACAAAATAGATGAAGACAAACAGAAGACGTTTTCCATTGTTTTCTTCACATTTGACTTGGACAGAAATTTGTAAGTTGATTAGTGGTCATGTTTGACAGTTTAAATCTATTAATTGTTAAGTTTACCTTGGTATAAACTCAGTATAGCGATCATTTTGGCATCTGTCTCAGTTTCTATATGTCTGGCTATCCTTCCATTCATGTGTCTCTGTACCTAAATTAACCTCTGTGCTAAGTATTTTCTCTTTTATTTCGGTATCATTTATATCACCTTTTTAGTTCTCATTAGCAATCAGATCTTATTATGATTCTCAAAAAATGAACATATTCTGAAATACAACTTAGCTACACAATATTTTAGGCTCTGTTGCCTTTAGAAACAATTTTTAAGACCAATAATCAACATCATGTACGCATGTGAGTTTTACCAAATGGCTTTCTATCTAGTTGGTCCTAAATGAAAATGGTGCTGATCTTTTATCAAGTATAACTGCCAGATTGTTTCAACACTTGGCTATTAAAGAATAATCAGTCTGTTTCTTGAAATTTCTTTTGGCCAGTAGGATGTTAGTCCTTTTCAGCAATTAATTTAAAGACAACACTGGTACTAAAGTGATCCTGACATTCTGGAAGTAGTGCATAAATGCTATAGTGTATACAACTATTATTGGAGCTGCTCTGGCTAATTGGTTAGTGTACCTGACCTGCTGTCAAAATGGTACAGTTTCAGTTCCTACCGTTGGATCAGACCAGTTTGACTGTAGTGGTGTGTCACTGATCAAGGCAGTTTAATTGTATTTGCCACATGAAAATTTGAGAAAGGCACAGTTATTTCTCGTCATGCAAAATTTACAGCATGCATCTTGCTGCTATGAAAGAAATTTTTATAGCCATGACAAAAGTGTGTATTATTAACAAGGAGCAAAATTATTTTTCACACATTTCAGGATTCTTATTGATAGAGGAGGGAAGGATGTAAAGAATCTCGTCATCACAAACCAACAGGATGAACACAACAAAACCAAAAGAGATGCAGGTCAAGATACATCCAGTATCATAAGTGATCAATACTTATTTAACAGGGCTAGAAGAGCAGCGAAAATGCAAAATGCTGCAACTACTATTTCTGAGAAAATGTCCTCTTCCACAGCTACTCCTGTTACTAAAGCTTCCACTAGTACAACTTTAAAAACTTTGGTCGTGACCACTTCAGATGGAGGCAAAAATATAACTGGAAGCAGTAAAGCAGATGTTCCAGGCAATGAAACAGACAACAAGTTGCTGACCTCCATACCTTTACTGAATAACAGTGGACACTACAGTGCTTATGTAAGACCAATCTAATTATGTTGTATACATCATTGATTTCTTAGAAATTTCAAATTAGAGAATGAAGCGCTCAGTTGTCTGTATTATTTGCAGTCTTTATTGTTTGAGGATATATTTATTAATTGTGGGTTGCTGATACAATGTTACAGGAATTTGAGGCAAATGCAAGATATAATTTTTAAGAACATTCACGGTCACATTGGGTTATGTGTAAAGTGTAAAATGATGTGAAGATTTTTCTTTTTTTTTCCAGCAAAACTGTCATCATTTCTTCACTGAATACATTATCCAGTCACATGAATATGATCAGGAAAATGAAGTTCACTACCTCACAACTGCAGTTTGCAAGTCCATCTGTTCTTCAAGGGGAAATCACACATGTCAGCCATGCTTGCATGTGCATTTGTGACATTGAACAGTAGACACAGCAATTTATTCATACATTTTTCTCCAAGGTGTTTCTCTTCATGAGGTTCACTTAGTTTGTGTTTATTTATTGCATTGTCTTTTTTCTATGCTTTTTTTTTTAAAGTGAAAATGACATCCAAGTACAATGAGTGCAGAAGTTTCAAGGTCACTGAAGACATCACCCCCCCCCCCTTCCCGTCCAAAGATTCTTCTTGAAATGATGGCTATGGTCACTTTACAAACCATGTAAGTTGTTATTCTAGATACAGCTAATGTGATGTTGGAGTCACAGATGATCTAACAGAACAGCATGTATTATGCTGCCTTTTGGTGAGTTGGTTTCAAGGTTATCATCTGACTTTCTATAGGGAAACTTGTGAATATGTGGAAAATATCCCTCCTACTTGGCAGTCCACTGGGTATATGCCTCCCCAATGTCCACGCAGGGACTTAGTGCCAGTAAGACTGACTGCATCGAGTTACATCATATTGATGTGTGCCAGCCATTTTATGCCATTCAGCCCCTCTCTGGGTTTGTTGATTAGATATCAGTGCTGTTTAATGCTTGCCTCACGGTCCAGACACGAGAGCCATCTGTGTTAGCTGGTTATGGTTTCCAGACCATCCAGATCGGCTGTGCCAGCACAACATCTCTTGCCTGCATTCCACATCATACTGGTTGTACACATTATTCCAGCTGTCCCAGCTTGGTCAGCTGCCTGGTCTCAATCTGGGCCTTATTCCATTTAGGAGTCAGCAGGCTCCACTTTGCTGGCTTATCTAATAAGCAGGTTCAACACCACTCATAAAGCATAAGTGGCAATGTCTTTTCTTTGTGGTCTACTGTACCCCAACATGGATGGCGTACAGGATGATAACAACAATCAGGCGAAATCAGGGACATCCTCAATTTAGTACCACACTCGGATCTAACAAATGGATGGTGTTGAACCTAAAGGCAGCTAGAGGCTCGCAGTTCTCAATAATTCCAGCTATTTGCTAGTGACCTTTTTTTTTCGACCAGGCTTCTTCAGTTTTGGCAGACTTAAATCCTTATCTTTCTGCATAACAGTTGTGTAATTGTTTCAGAGGGGCTGCGGAGCTCATTTGTCTAGCCTACACCCTTTTCATGCAGTCAGGTGCTTGCTCTCAGATTAGGTGGTGGAGATGATTTGGAAGCCAGCCTGGATTTTTACTCAAGGCTCTTTCAGGAGTCTAAAAACAATGGCATACTGAGGTCAGGCTCTTTCAGGTCCTATAAACCAATGGCATACTGAGGCCAGGCTCTTTCAAGTCCTAAAAACGAATGGCAGACTGAGGCCAGCTCTTTCAGGTCCTAAAAACGAATGGCAGACTGAGGCAAGGCTCTTTCAGGTCCTAAAAGCCAATGGCAGACTTTCAGCTTCTGCCCAGGTGTATCAGTTGGATAATTGATGTATTAGAGTTATTTTCAACACAGAATTTTATCTTGTTGAAGAGTTTCTTCAAATCCTTGTCCTGCTAAGTGCATTGGTAGACTTGGTTTGTCTAAGTGATCTATATATGTTTCCACAGCAGATGGTTCTCCTGGCACATTGGCATCCTATCGTAGGTTATAAGATCATTAGATTGTGATCTCTTTCAAAATGGGCAGCTTCAAGTGGCAAGATAGGGAAAGATTCATGGTGGGAATACCCTTGACACCTCTCTCTCTCCCTCCACCCCACCCCCATTAGAGTCTAAATCAGTCTTAGTTTTTCAGGTTGGAGATACCCACATGCTGTCCAGCTTCATGACATCATTTAGTGGATGATATTGGATAAACATAGCTGACAACCCTCATGATTTTGGCATGAATTTCACGACTTCCTACAGCGATTAACAGATTCATGCCGCATGCAAAAAAATCACGAATTCCTCAATTCTCAATTATTTTATTCGTTCCCGTTAAGTGCTAGTCATGATATTGGCAGTTGCAGAAATGGTCTGGTACTGCTAGTCATGACATTATTAGAACTATAGCCAATTCATACAGTTGGCCCAGTAGCATGCATTTTAGTGAATTTTAATCTATATATATATAAGAGTATTTTTTCAAATGCTTTTGAAAGAAACTGGGGCCTAGCCAGAAATTTTCTCCACGTATGTGCCGCCAACACTGATTTGAATTACTGTACAGCATTGCATCTTGAGAAATCTATTGAACAAAAAGTGAAGTTTAGTTTGGAATATACCAAAATATTGGCTGTGCTGTCAGCCATCAAATACTGATATACATCATGCTTTTTGCACACAGTGTGCCACAAATTTTAGCATTGGGCATGGTGACAGGGACGATGTGAGGAAGCACATTGGTAGCAAAAAACACATAGAGGTTGGGAAACTACATGAAGACAGCTTTTTTGAGTGTTGGAATTTTTTAGATTTAAAGATTAGCATATATCGTAATTTGCTTGAGTTCACAGTTTTCTGCGCATGTGCCAACACCACTAATCATTCACCGTTCGATGTTTCATCTTTTGGATTAATACCATTTCATAATTAAGCTACACTGCAGTTAAAATGTGTTCACCTCCAAGGAAAAAGATTTGTTTTCCATAAAAAGTGAAGTATAGATTGGAGTACACCAAAATTTGGCCCAGCATTCAGCCATCAAACATTGATGTACATTATGCTTTTTGTACAGTAGTGTGCCGCTAGTTTTACAGTTAGGAATGTGCACAAGGGCTGGTATTGTTGCTTAGAATTTAAGTGTCATACATGTACCATGTAGTAATATTATTATATAGTACATGTATGACGGATAAATTGTAAGCAATGATATGAGCCCCAGCGGGCATGTAGCAGAGCGATGTGAAAAACACACTGCAACAATTTTAATCCCCAAGATTAACCAACAGGCAAGAAGCCTGAACTGTTTTGAAAACAAATTTACCATAGCCCGATTGAGGAAGTTCAAGACTGCCACAGTATTGTATCATGACAAATAGCGTGAAGTTTGTGTATATCAGTAAATTTGGCTGCACATAAAGTAGTACATGTAATCATTGTAAATAATGTTTTAGTTTTATTTTGGGATTTTCATATAATGCAGTACTGACCATCAAAGTGGATGGAGTTAGTGTATTGATATAATTTTTTTCACTAATTGTGTTCAAAATTTACAAACTTTTATCCCACTTTTCACTAATTGTGAGTCTGGAGGGTTGACAGCTCTGGATAAAGCACTTCATATCAGTCGCTTGAAAATGAATGCAGTTCTCACACTTCTCACCCTTGGAGAGACTGGACACATGGTGGCAGTTCTGATAATGTTGGACAGCTTCTGTTAATATTGGACATCGCATTAAGCAGGGATGAAAACACCAGAACTCTGTGTTATGATATAGCTGTTCCTTCACTTGTGTTCCGGAAACTATATATGTTCAAATCTAGCACATTCAGGGCAGGCTGAACCTCTTGGCTGATTCTTTATCAAGGAGGAGTCAACTGCTTCATATGGAGTAGACTCTCATTTCATCTGTCTTCAGTTGGGTTTGCACCCTGTTGGACCACCCAAATGCAAACTATTGACTTATGTCCCTCAATTCCTGGACCCAGAGGCATGGGACATTGATAGTGAGAATACTGACAACTAAAAGTCCCTCCTTTAAAATTTTTATAGACTGTTTTGAAGACATCAACATCACCCCATCTAACCCACCATTACTCTTCAGGTGTCTAATCTCTTTAGTTTTCCTATCACAGGAGAAGTTAGTGCCTATCACTTTAACGGTTATCATTCTCAATTTTCTGACATGTTCCAGAGATATTAGTCACAACAAGGATTGTTTTTACCTGTTCATGCCCTGCTTGCTTGTATTTTTTACCAAAGTGATCCACTCTTGGGTCTGGACATGACTAGGTTCACACCATTTTAAGCAAGCCCCTGTCTTTACTTTCTCTGAAGCTGCATTATAAGACTTGATTTACAGTGCAGAGTCAGTGAGCTACATCCCTAGTCCATGGATCCGAATTAACTCCCTTTATATTCCAACAGTTCAGTCACACTAAGGATGTAGCCTGGTTTCATCTCCAAAAACAGGCAATCAGAAAAGAAATTTTTGCCATCTGTCTCTCTTGCTGTCTTTGATGCATCTTTCAGTAGAGGAAAGGCAGCAGGATCAGGTTGATGCACTCATATGCTATTGAGATGTACTGAGAATGTCCACAGAGCCCACCAGTGTCTTCTTGCCTGATAACACAGGAAAGCGGGATATAACCATTCAAGCACTGGCCTCATGTGCCTGATAAGACAGGAAAGCAGGATATAACCATTCAAGCATTGGCCTCATGGCTCAGGTGGGTTCTTCGATCATCATATTATGAGCTCTTTCAGGATAAAGTGTGCTTTATGAAGATCTCAATTCAGGAAATTTGAGTGATTTTGATGGGTTTCACATTCGAATGTAATGTTTCCATTAGAGACAAATATAGATTCAGTTCAGTGGCATGCACAGTTTGCTTTCTTCAGCTTCAGTCTGCATGAGATGGTGTCATAAATGTGAGAATTGACTCTTACCTGGCCTTTGGTTGCTCTCTCGAAGATTAGCAGACTCCATGCAATAAATCAGAATCTTTGTTCCAGTATGGGATTTGTAGCTTTCACTGGATTTACTAATGAAACTTTTATTTGTTGGTAGGAAAACATTACTGTTCAGCATCTCAAAAGGGCTGTCTTGCACAGTATTAAGTTCATTCTTTTCTGGTTATGCTGCCATCACATTAGGAGAAAGATCATCCTTTCTTTTAAGGGTGCAGGCATATTACTTCTGAGGGGTGATGATGATAGAGAATTGATGTTCTTGCATTTCATTTACATACCAATTTTCTAAATGTTAATGTGATTGGGTAATACATTCAATGAAGAATACATTCTTTTAGTACATTATGTTTCTTCAAGAACACATTGATCACATTACTTTCAATCCCTCGCATGCTTCCCCATAGCGTGAGCATTCTGCTGTTTGCTTTGCTCAAGCCTTAGCTGATGTACATCTGGTCATTGGGCAGTCACTTATGTCGGGTGAAGGCATTCGTTTGGGTCCAGTTGTGACAGCACAGCATGTAGCCAAGTTATTTACTGGCTTGTGGTTGTGGACTCTCCTATTGTAAGAATGTGTGCATTGTTTTCTTATCCATTTTCAGAGATGCTGTTTGGGTGCACAAATGCGTGAATTTTTTAAAGTTTTGAAGTATTTAGGATTATTAAGGCTGGAAAGTGTTATTGAAAATAACAGTGAGTGTTTCTGAACCAAGAATGTTGTTGAATGTGAGTCTAATCACAGTAGCTCATATTGCTGACAATTTACCGATATAGTATGTGTATAATTTATGGGTAAATTGTAAGCAGTGGTACGAGCCCCTGTGGTCCAATGTATTACTGGGATGGACAAAAACAGATGGCATGCCAGTCATCCTCCAAGTTAGTGGGGTTGTGAAATTAAATGTAGAAAGGAAGAATATCAAGTCTAAATAAAACACAGACAATTTGAAAGTAAAGTGCAGTTTCCATTTCTTTTCTCAAACAATTCAGCACTGAAACATCTTGTGCAAAAAGCTGTTTAACACTCTAAAGGTTCAAATAAATTGGAGAAATAAATATTTAGAAAGAAATGATAAAGTTAGGATATTTATCTATCAAAATACTTCTGTCCGAACCAGACTATGGCATTGATTGTCACAGAACCCTAATACAGCATTCTGGAACAGATAAGGAATCCGGCATTGTAGACATCAGAGCACAGATTATGGCATTGTAGACATCAGAGCACAGATTATGGCATTGTAGACATCAGAGCACAGATTATGGCATTGTAGACATCAGAGCACAGATTATGGCATTGTAGACATCAGAGCACAGATTCGGGAAGGTGACACATTGATCAAGTTCATGTTTGTAAAAAAATCTTATTTTGAGGCAGAAATATCCAAGAGATAATACCTATGAATTCTTGCCAAATTGTACATAATAGCCATAAAGGACACTTTCCAAACTTGTTCAAGCTGGCTAAGCTAGCTATGCGTGAAAGGGGTTTTGCAACACAGAACAATAGTCATACACAGATAATATTAACCTCAGAAATCATCAAGAGATTACTGCTTATACAACTAGAGGAGATATCTTTTGAGGATTTTGTTTTCAATACAGCTTTAACAGATTGGAGCAGGCAGAAAAAGAGATGGATATTTGAGTTTAAGTAAATATTGAATTTTGGCCACTTACTCCTCCTGCTTTTTGTTCCTACTCCCCCTTAATTTGGTGACAAGGATGAGTTTTCCCCTCCTTTGATAAAATCCTGTCATCATCTCTGCATTTTCATTTGGGGCCATCCTAACGGGTGCATTCAGCAATGCAATAGTAGCAGATGATGGGTTTCTTTTCTTAAAATGTACTCTTGTGGGCTAAGGGTGGGGTGTAAACTAATTTTAATATGCAATACTTATCTGCTAGTATTGCAAACATTTCCTCCTTCCACCTATTATGTCCTGCAATGTTGGTCCAAATCAGAAGAGGAAGGTATTCTATATGTTGGCCTAGACTAAAAAGTCAGACTGAGATCATGTTCTTTTCAAGTCTGGGACTCCAGTTACTAATTACTATTTTGAGGGGGAGTAATTAGCTTGGACTGGGACTTGGCACCTGGAAAATGGCAGGCGATAAAATATTATCAGGTAGGTAATACATAATTAAAATTAGTTTGTTCCGCCTCCACCAAACTATATTTCTCCGATAATACTTACCCAATCACATTGCTATCTATTAAACCCTTCCATCCATCCCCACAAATGTGAGTATCCTCATTGATGTATCACTCAGCTTAAACTGTTTGGTAAACATCGAGTTGATGGGTAGTCACCTAGCAGTGGCATGGGAGTGGGAGCTGATAAGTAAGAGTATTTTCTTTCTTCCCCTACTTTTGTGAAAAGGGGTAAACTTTCTGAATATAAGATGGATTTAATGAAGAAATGTAGGTATTGTGCTCAATTTTCATGCATTTGGTTAATTCTTTGGCACAAGTTTTTAGAAATAAGCATGAACCCCATAAAAGTGCATTCAGGAATAGACCCTGAAATATTTTAAGATATCCTTTTTGTGATGGAAACCATGGTGTGAAGGGCAAATACACAAAAATTTATGCATACACAAAACCTTAGTTTCTTTACTTGGGTACACAGGTTATAGGAAGTTTGCAAGTGGCACATGGTCTAAGGTCAGATGTCAATAGACTGACAGTAAATGTAGTCTAGAGTACAGGATTCATAGTTTTAAAAAAACGTTTTATTTCAGTTTCGGGTTTATATAAAGCGGGATGAAGAAGAAGGCATGTACAGCCTTTATTTTCACAATTGTCTTGGACAGAAGGAAGAGGAGGATTCATCAAGTATTAACCTAACTGTAAGTGTTCATTATTTGCGTATTGTTTGAGGGGCACATTTAACTTAGTTTATAAGTCATCTGCAGTCATGACAGTCGGTGGGTTTCAGAATGCTACTTGTTGTCACATGACTACAGGGTTAAAAAGGTTAATGTGCCTTTATTAATATTTTTATATATGCATCAAATTGTTGAACCTCAAGACACCACAAATAAATGTAAATGAAACATATAGGGCAAGGGCATAGTGATCAAAGATTTAGAATATATTTCAGAGTAATTTATCCAATGTTTTTGTGGTTTTGTAGAATAAAATTGTTCTGTAGTTTTACATTCATAAATATGTTTATATATGTATCATATCACCGAACCTTTAGATGCCTCAAATAATATAAATATTACATATAATGTAAGGGCATAGTGACCAAAGATTTGGAATATATATCAGAGTAATTAATTTCCTATGTTTTGTGGTTTTGTAGAATAAAATCAATATCTTTCATAAAGTGGTAAATAATATATAATTCCAGATGAAATTTATAAAACATAATAATTTTATTGTGAAATGTGTGTTCATCTGAATTCTTGATGTGCAGTCGCTGATCTTTTCCTCTACTGGGACATGGTTCCTGCAGTCATTGTAATCCTGGAAAAGTTTTTAAATTACAGAAAAGCAATTCAAGGGCATTGAAAATTTTTAAAATTTTCATAAGTCATTAAAAGTTTTGGAAAAGTCATGGAATTAGGTTATTTTGCAGTTTTGTTTGCTGACGCAAAAGTTTTACCAACCTACCTAACTTCATCAATGGATTTGTTAGTACCCCTAAGGCTTCATAGTCAGACTACATCAGGGATCTTAACACCATTCAAAATCGTTGTACTCATGGCACTAAAAAGAGAATGACCTATCCAATAGGATGAAGTATGCCCAAAGTCAGCTGTAAAATATGTTTTTGTGTTAAATTTAAGTGTTAGGTAAGTATTAGAGGTTGTAAATTCATGTAGTAAGTAGTCTTTACATTGGTAAAAAGGTCTTGGAAAAGTCATGGAATTATATTTTTAACTGATTGTAGGAACCCTGGTGGACTTGAACTTTGAGTCATGGAGTTGATTTCAGGGTATTAGTGCATTATTTGTCAGGATTAATCTATTGTTTTGGCAGTTACAGTATAGCATAATACAAGGATAATACATATGTGTTTATTCCTCTGTGGAAGGATGACCTGTGCTGTTTTATTGTCATGGATTGTTTGATCCATATATCTGTGATATAATCCCCTCCAGGAATGTTTATCCTTCGAATACATTCCCCAATCACAATATGTTATGAATATTAGCCTGCTACCTCACAAATCCAGCCCTAGTAAAGACGAAAATTGTCTCATCTGTCTATTTTTAGATAGACAAAGGGCAGTAACTCTTGCTCATTACCTCCCCATTATAGCACCAGGTGTCGCCAGTTTTTAACTTCGTTGTGTGCATAGCACACGCAGTGCAATAGCATCCAACAATCCAGCCCTTGTTTGTGTTCCTATGGGCCCATCCATCATTCATTTTGGATTTATTGTGCAGATTTATCGATCTACTGCTAGTGATTTGTTACTTGTTGGGTTTCAAAAGTACCATATATTGGCACAGACAGGTAATTCAGTTCCCATAGACTGCAACATTAATCATTGTCCAAATTGCTGTACATATTTGACACTTGTTGGGTTTCAAAAGTACCATATATTGGCACAGACAGGTAATTCAGTTCCCGTAGACTGCAATGTTAAATCTTTGTCCAAATTGCTGTACATATTTGCCATTTGTTGCGTTTCAAAAGTACCATATATTGACACAGACAGGTAATTCAGATCCCATAGACTGCAACATTAAATCTTTGTCCAAACTGCTGTACATATTTGTCACTTGTTGGGTTTCAAAAGTACCATATATTGGCACAGACAGATAATTCAGTTCCCATAGACTGCAATGTTAAATCTTTGTCCAGATTGCTGTACATTTATGGTAAGATTGGCAAATCACACATCTTATGAATGATCAGTCCAAGAGGAAAATGTTAAAATGATGAAAATGATATGCAGTACAAATAATAATTGACACAAACTCTCTTGTAGGTACCCACTATAAATACCCAGCCTGGTAAAATCCCCCTGTTTACATCCAGTAACTCCTGTGCAGCGACAGTTATAAAGTAAAAATTATTTAGTTTGAAGCTTTCTAATGCTTACAATTACGATTTGCAGGATTCTCTTTCAACTTTGTTCCCAGGGATACAAACCTGCTACCTCCTGAATCCAGCCCTACTAAAAAGAAGAAAATCTGTCTTTTCTGTCTGTATCATATAGACAAAGGGCAATAACTTGGCTCATTACCTCCACCAAATGTCATAAGTTTCAAAACTTTGCTGTTGTACAGTATGAGTTCCCTTCTGTAAGTCCATACCAGTATCAATGTGAAACTTTAGCTACCTTTGCAGGAGTTTGGATCTATATTGTGTATTAAACATTGCTCTGCAGGTGGCATACATTATTTTTTTAATTATTTTTCCCCATCTTTTCATGAGTTTGTCACATTTTCAGACATTGTCTATTTGAACCATATGGTACAACATGTTGTGATTCACATTTACACATGCATTGGGTGACATTGCTGGTACCTTCCTTGCCCCCTGCCCCCAAAGTGCAATGTACACAACCATCAGCTAATATCACATCTGAAGTTTTGATACCACAACTATATATGCCATCCTTTGAATTACAGATGCATTGACTGGTACAGGTAACAATGATGCAGTTAATAAACTTGGATCAATTTTATCCCTTTATCCCACTCTTCCACAGGTAATTGTAACACAGTAGGAGAGAATCCTCCCTTCCCATTCTTAGGCAGCCTAGTCGATGTAAGCCCTTCTCCCATCCTCTTTATGTGAAAACATGGCCTTTGGGCAGGTATATTTTTTTTATGGATCCATAAAAAAATATTTTATTGCCATTTGGGGCCATCCTGCCATCTCAGCCTTGGGGATCTGATTAATAGATCTGTTTGTCTAGCCATGCCTACAGCTTCATCACTCTACAGGTATGGGGATCCTAGTGACAGATCCGCCCATCTAGCAAAGCCGATGGTGAAATGCCTACCATGACAATGAATTTAGTGATTCTGGTCATACTGCCTTCTGCACGGCTTGTAGTTGTGCTGACCAGTATTCTGGCAAACCGGCTGTCCATACTTATATGTCAGATTAACCGCAGTTACCATGACTTGTCAATGCCACCAGGGATGGTTTATCTGGATGTAGATGCAAAACCTGAACAGGATCCTACATACAGTATAGCAGACTGGAGTTAAGTTTTAAGGCTGCTGTTGAAGAGATGTGCCAAGTATTGTAGGCTTTAGAATGCCCTCCACCTATCATTGAGGACCAGTATGCTGTATTATTAGGGACTGGTATGCTATCATTATTGATCTGACCAAAGCATGCTTTCACGTCCCTATACACTTGGAGTCACACAGATTTCTTTGGTTTGCTTACTTCAACAAAGTTTACAAGTTTCAAGTTCTTCCGTTTGGACCAAACATCAGCCCTTGAGTCTTTACAAAATCGTGTTCCAGTCAACTTCATCTACAGTGATGGAGGCGTACTTGGATGACATCCTTCAGAAACATATGGTGAGTTCTATTCATCTCAAGGAAAAAAATGATCTCTCCCTTTTGAATCATCTTGGTTTTCTGGTAAACTGGGAAAGGTTCCGTCTTTATCCATCCCAGTGTTTTGTCCATATCAGTGTGGAGTTTTTCACTGATCTCAATCTGGTATGACTCCCTCATGTTCATGTAGTACAGGATATGAAAGTCACAGAGTCTGTTTCTGCCATTACTTGGATTTCAGCAAAAGAGAGTTCTTGCATCGCCTAGGATTATTCATTGTGGCATCCCACTTTGAAGGCTTACAGATGACTTTGCAGGTTTGGTGGTGTCCATTTTCTTGTCCATTCAATCAGGTCAGGATCATGAAGGAGGAAAGATCATCCATGTGTCAGTGGTGCAGCCATGGTTGACTTGTGACAGGAATTCCTCTGGCAAAGCCCCGTCCAGAAGTGACACTATGTACAGATGGCAGTATAGTTAGGGAGACCACCTGTAGCTGGGCTTCTGCACAGTCAGCAACACATGGAGACCAGGGGAACTGCCTCTGCACATCAACCCCTCAAAATCAAGGCTGTTATCAACACCTTTCAGTTCTGGAAGGACCAGCTCTGTGGGAAAACAGTCCTGATTATGTCTGACAACTCTGTGGTAGTGACCTAGGGTGGAACCAAATCACCAGATCAGTGCATTCTGGTTGGCAGTTTCTGTGTTGGTGCTGCCAACTCCATGTCAATGTAATTATCAAATTCCTGGCAGATGTAATGTCCTTGCCAACACTCCAGAAAATTTCAATTCATAGACTTTCAGTTGTGGAATCTTGTGAGCAACAAAGGTCCTCCACTCTGAAAGTTTAAGAAGAAAGTGGCATGTTTTCAGGGACTGGTGCTGAGTCAGTAAGATTGTCCTTTTGAGTGCTTGAGTCCCTCAACTGGTCGATTTATTTCCCTGACTCTAACAGGAGAAGAACATTTGCACAGTTATCATCAAAGTCTACTGCTTTTTGGTATCTGACACATTCATGCATATCAGCCATGATAAAGATCCATCAGACCTGCTAGACAGTTTTTATTTGGATCAACCAGAATCTGTAGCCCTGTTTTCAAGACAGAATCTGTCCTGGGTTTTAACATCGCTCAGTTCAAATAAATTTGAGTCTCTTGACCAAACCTCTCTGAAGTTACTATCATACAGAACATGTTTCTTGATGCTTTAAGTTCAGCATGTCAGGTAAGTGTGTTACATACCTTTTCAGTTGACACTACCAAATTTTAGTTAAGATTTTATGGTTTAGTAGTTTTCATGATGCAACCAGGCCCTTGTGGTCAAAACACATGCTCCCTCTCATTGACGGATGCATTGAGAGCTGCAGCCATGCAAGACCCTATCCATGCAGATCCTTCCATTAGATTTAAATTGAAATGCACAGAGACAAATCGTGGAATAAATGACTCTCTTACCCAGTGAAGGCCAAGAAGCAGGATATCACCCCTTAAGCCCTTTATTCGTGGCTAAAATGGGTTATATGCTTGGTCTCAAACAGAGTAGCTGCATGGGGATTTTATCGCATAAAAGTAAAATGCTCTTTCAAGCCTAGTGTTCGAATATAACATTTCCATCTGCATTCCCTCCTCCTATCACCTATTCTCCTAACATTAATGTGATTGGGGAATGTATTGGCAGGAGAGAGCCAGTTTTTCAGTAAATTATGTTTCTCCGAGAATACCTACCTGATCATGTTACTTAAAACACTCCCAGCCACTACACCATACAACATCCTCATTGCTGTATTGCGTAACTTAAAAACTAGTGACACTTGGTGGCAAGGGAAGGAATTGGGCAAAGTGTTATTGCTTTTTATCTATATAAATGTATGATAATGACAGGCCAAGTTTTGTCTTTTAATAGGGCTGGATTCAGGAGGTAAGAGGTTTATATCCCTAAAGTTGATGTGATCCGGGTAAGTATCCTTTGCGAAATATAACGTCTGGAAAATGTTGCTTTTTTTCCTGTACAAATGCATTAATTTTTTTCCAGGAATTATTTTCAGCAAATTAGCAACCTTCATTCTTTAAGATACATTACTTAATATGCCACCACAGACTGGCTGATTCTCTAACTTATACAATAATTAGATCCTTGCAACAATATTGCTTTGAGTCAGTAAATATAAATCATTTGTATTGGATGAATAGTAGGAAAGCTAGCTAACAAATTTGATTTCACTTGTTCCTAATTTGTTCCAGGTGAAGCTTGTTGAGTACAACCCTGGAAATTTCCTTTCTGCAGGAGAGATGCCCATCCCATATCTTTTCTTTGTCTTCACAGCTGTATATTTGGCAGCAGCTTTTCTATGGGCATCCGTACTTCGCAGATGCAGGTAAGTACTGAGGTCCTATTTAGGACAGTAATTTACTTGTGTTTGTCAAAAGCTAGCAGAGTTTAATTAAGCAAACTTTGTATTCTGCAGTTCTGCTTTGTAGGCAGTTCCTTATAATTTTTACTCCTCCTATATTACTGTTTGGGGCAGTTCAAGAATCTTTACATACACAGTGATCTTCATTAGTCTTGGACTTGAATGAAAAAAAGATTGCTCTATCTCATGTATCCAATATAACTTTCTGAAATCCTTTGGCATTTCTCTATAACCATTGTGAGGATTGTCATTAAATTTTAGGTCTAGTTAATCCTATCGTATTATTAAAACCTTGTTTTAGGGGTTCTGTGCATTATGGTTGCTGAGTTGACTGCCCATTTATTTCCAGGTTGACCCCCACCCCTTTTTTTGTTTAGAACTGTAATGGGAGACATTGCCCAGATTTGGTTGGTACAACATAGCCACTAGTGCGCTGTGGTGTCACAGATTACTTCTACATATGTATTCTCCACATATGGTACTTTCATTACTGCACGTTATAAAACCTAATAAGTCTAATGGAAAATGATTTAAAAGTTTGTTCATTATCTGAGAGTTTGAATAGGATCAGAATTGGAAAAATGTATGTTACATCCAGATCCCCAACATAAAACCATTAGTAACACTGGGAGTAACAGCAATTCTCAGTACATCTTGAATCTGTCGGAAATAGCATTCCATAACCTATTAGCCAAATTATTTTACCAAAGCAAGTGTATTTTTTCTAGAGAAACAGTGGAAAAAGCATATTTATTAGTATTACGTGTGTGTATTTTAAGCCAGTATAAATTCATTGTAAAATTTGATGAATAACGTGATACTTAAACCACTGTCATTTCTGGATTTTTGTTACTTTAAAAACATTTAGAAGAAAAATATTTGGCCAGTGTTGACTAGTAAAGTTGAAATTATATTACCTTCTTTCTTCACAGGTTGATGAAACAGAAGTAATTTGTAAAAATTATTTCAACCTTTATTGTTATGAATAATAATTTCTAAGTGGCACAGAGTCTGAAAGTTATGGTGGTCTGAGGTCTTTGGAGGTCATTTTTTTTAAGCTATGAACCTGTCATATGTTAGTAGCACTAACTTGTTGGACCTTTAATAGTTCTTACTTGTTCCAGTGAAGTGAAGAAAATGTGCTTTTTAATCCATAAATATCTGAAAAGAGTCATAAAAAGCACTAATGCAAGTGGTAGTCGATCGCAAGAGGCTAGTGATGCACTCATGGGTGCCCACACATAGGGGCAAAGAGGGGCACTTCCCCCCAACCCCAACTCGATTTCAGTTATACACATGTTTTTGGCTTACATCTGTGAAACTTAATAGCTGACCACTACATCTTTGCCCCCCCCCCCAACCATGATTCTGTTTGCTCCCCTGAATGTACCTCAGTCAGGACAAGATCCTAATCAAAATGAACTTGTAGATAAACACATTAAGCAGGGTAAACTCATGTATAAATAAAATGGTCTACATATATCATTGATATGCTTACATACTAGGAATTGAGTTTTCTTGAATTTTATAATTGTTTATAACTTTTAAAAATTAATATTAAATAAATAGAAGGTATCTACATATTTTTAGTAATGTAGATAAAAGGAAATATTTCACTGATTTTTAACTAATGTTTTTACTGCAAAAATCTTTGATTTTTATGGATTTGTTTCTTTATTCTGTGTCAGTGTGATTAACCACAGCATTCTACATCGATGAAAAGTTCCAAAATTTTACAATAATTTGAAGTCAACAACTTTTTACAGATTTAGATTGTAGATATAATGCTTCATATTGTCTATTTTATCAAATTAATCAATCTTTTCTTACTAATATGAAGATATTTTTATTTTCATAAACATATTTTGGCATGGATAGTTACTGTGAACATTGCTAGGGTGGGGTTATTGTAGAAACATGGATATGATACTTCAACAGATTTAAGGGCCTAAAATCATTAGAGAATAGATTTTAATAATTATGAGTTTACTTGTACAGATTTATTTATTTTTATTTTTTTCTGCATTCAGACCTGAATTTTTGTATGTTGGCAAGCTTGCAGTTTCTTGGGTAATAGATGCTGCACCCAAAACTTTTGACTGCTGCTTTATTTCATTTCGCAGTCAACACTAATCAATGCCTGATTTCTCATTGTGTACAGACATGATTATGATTGTGATGACAGTTGAAATCTGTAATATTTGATACTAATTTTTTACATGTACAGAATAGTATATAACTTGACACAAAATCCAACTCTCAATAACAAATAAATTTCCAACAAATTTTCGGACAAATCGATCCGTTTCATATATACCCGAAATACATCAGTGTCATGAATATATAAAAGATACTTCTTTATCTCTTTCCTTCAGACAAAGAATACTGGCATAAACTTTAAATGAGATTCAAAAGCAAGAAAAAAAAGAACAAGGAAAAAAGATGTATCAGACATTGTGTCCAGATATAGGTCATGGTCAATGAAGATTTAAAAAAAACATGACTGGGAACATATTATCTTTTGCATAATTAATTGAAGGTGTACATCAAGAAAATCAAAATGGAAAAAAAGAGCATGATTTCATTTGTATATAGATGGACGTAAATATTTTTAAGTAAAGGTTTTAAAAGAGTAGTAAAGGAGAAAAAACATAATTTCTCTCATGAACCAATCGCTTTTCTGATTTATTAAAGCAAAGTGCATAACTTAGAATCACCTTTATAACTTTTACACTATAATTTGCATAGATTTTATGATGGGTCTATTTATCTTGGTGGTTACTGCTTATCCAGGTGCAAAAAGTAGATCGTCATTACAACTTTCTTTTCCTATTTCAGTAATTACATTAAGTTTTGGCATTTAGCTCAGTTTATCTCGCATGCTTGTATGTACAGTTATGAAAGTTAATTGGAGTATTCATCATCTTGAGAAAATTAGGTAACATTGATGAACTTTATGTGTTGTTACATTGTAGCTCTGTCAGTTCCTGGTGTAAAATCATGAAATTTTATATTTGTATTCAGATTAGGAACATTAATCACATCATTGACCAACTGTTAAGGTCACTGTAATTTTTTTTTTATCTTCAGTGACTATGCAAGGCTTTTGGATTATGCCACCACAGAGCATTCTGCAGAATCTTTGATTTTGGTGTGTTTTTTTAAGCCAGGATGCTAAATGATTTCATTTAGTGCCACATTAATGTTTATGCTAGGGAATGAAATCGTTTGTGTTGTCTTAACTAAAATGGGATGACTTCATATCCATATATGGTATAGGAGTTTGTAAAATCAGGAAGTTTTGGCAAAAATCACTTTTATAGTTTATTATCAGACCATGATAACACAAGCTTGTCTGGGCATGTGATAATAAAAATTTTCACCAACTGCAAAGTTTTATTGCCACTATCAGATAGTGTATAAAACCTTCAGTTCTTTTAGGTCTCATGATGCTGTCAGGTAGATAGATGTATATTTTTATTCTTTGAGATACATAGTTGTGTTTATTTTACATATTAACATCATGGTTCTTTAATCGTGAAATTAATATTGTCAGTTATTAATTTCAGTGTTCATTGAAGCATTAATTACAGTCATCTTATATTTCTACAGGGAAGATGTGTACAAGATTCATTACCTGATGTTATCAGTGGTGGTTGTAAAGGTGCTGGCTTGCTTTTTTCATGCTGTAAGTTTTATATAGCATTTTATCTTTGTATCATGCTGTAAGTTTTATATAGCATTTTATTCTTTGTATCATGCTGTAAGTTTTATATAATATTTTTACTCTTTGTATCATTTCTTTTTAACCACATGCATAATTAATTTGCATACAGTCTCTGACTATAGTTAACTTTGGTATCAGATTTGCTAAAGATGGCACTCTACAGGTTCGTATGTTTTTGCATATGCTTAGAATTTCTCCGGTTTTCCTCACTGGTTATTCTTGCTATTTAAAAAAGACCTTGTATATCTTAGGTATTGTTAAAAGAAATTTTAATTCCCGTTATTTTGGTGGATGAGTGATTGATGTAATATGGGTTATAGAGTATACAGTTTGGCCTTACTCCAGATGTGCACCTATCAAAAAACTGTGAGCTCTGCTTGTTCATTTTCACTTCCTGGACTTAATGGTAAATTGTAAAAAGAAGACTGATAATTCTTTTACATTTTATAAATTTGGTAATTCATTCATTGCACTTTCAGAAGCTGGTATAAACTAGGCTGGCAAAATTTGTTTTTCCTACTTTAATAACTGCTAAAGATAGCTTTTTTTAGACTAATTCAGGCATATTTTTTGAGCACATGGGAGCAGTCATTTTGGTTTTGTTAGCTGTGTGCTTAGATCATGTACAGTTTCCACAAATACAGTATCCAAAGAAATTTCAGCCACAGTACATGAAAGTAATATAGAGGTATGCCAACATTCTCTCTGTTGTGCATGTTGCAAATGTAAGTAACTTCCCCTTACACCTGTCACACTGTCAGAAGTTCATAATATATGCACGCCCAAAATCAGTCTTATGGAAACTAACTTTTGACTTCATCAGATGTGTGTGTGCGTGTATGTGTGCGTGTGTGTGATAACAGTAGTTCTTGACATAATGAAATTGTCAGTTGAGCCTGAAATCATCTTTTCTAGCCAGTCATTTACTTATACAACATGCAGATTGGGACAAGTTTTCATTCAGTTTTGGCATATTGACATAATCACAAGGTTTTTATGTTCATAGTTAAAAGAACTTTTTGGTCATCAGGACCAGTAACACTGAATAGAATCTGGCAAGCTTGAAGACTTGCTTGCCTCAGATTTTGTCAGATAAGTTACTTCATTAAAATACCTTAGGAGTACATCCACTACCTCATAAATGCAGCCCTCCCAATCTCAAAAAGTTATTCATCAATGACATTAGGCTTCATTAAGTGAGGGGCCGACCGCTCTGGTGGCCTAGTGGTTAGAGTGTCCGCCTCGGATGCGGGAGGTCATGGGTTCGATCCCCGGCCGAGTCATACCAAAGACTTGCAAAAATGGTACTAACAGCTGCCTCGTTTGGCGCTCAGCATTAAGAGGTTAGTGTTAGGACTGGTCGGCCTGGTGTCAGGATAATGTGACTGGGTGGGACATCATGCTACATGTCTGCGGCATGATGCCCCAGTGCTAGACATCACTATAAACTGCCACACTGCAGACATCGTAGCGATATGACTGAAAAATTGTTAAAGCTACGTTAAAAATCCAACACACAACAACAACAACAACAAGTGAGGGGCCTGGGTGGCCTAGTGGTCTAGAGTACTTGCCTTTGCCGATCACTGCCATCTCACCTCTGACCACATGGGCATGGATTCCAGTCTTGGGCTCAGCCTGTGTAGGTATGTAAGAGAGCTTGCCACTAGCTTCCTGTGGATTGGTGGTTCTTCCAGGGGTTTTCTTGGGTTCTTCACCAGTTATACTGGCGGCCATATACAGACTATCATGTTCTGAAAAATGGCATGAAGCCCATGGAAACAAATATGTACTCTGTAGTATTACCAAACAAGCATTTTAATGCAAAAATTGGTTTCCACTTTTTGAAAAGGGTGGCAACATTAATACATATATGATGCTTAGTTAGTCATAAATGAAAATGATGCCAATCTTACATCCAATATGACCACCATAATAGTCGGCATTGCTATTGTTGTTGCTATTTCTCCTATGTGGAAAGTCATATCAGCATGATATTCTCACCAAAGACTTCTTGTGCTGTCTGGTTGATCTTAAATAACATTACGCCATTCTGATATCCAGTATGGCCACCATTTTGAAAGTTCTTATTGATAGTCCTCTAAGATGGAAAGTCATGTCAACATTGGGTTTTTACCAGAAGACTTCATTGGTAGTGAATGAAAATGGTGTAAAATCTGACCTTAAATATGACTGCCACTATGAACATACTGCAAATCTTGTCACTAATTTTCCTGAAAGGATGGTGTTACCAGCATGGAGTTTTCATTAGAAGGCTTCTAATGGTGTCTAGTTTGCCATAAATGAAAATGTTGCTAATGTTACATTCGGTGTGGCCGCCACAGTGGCTAATTTAAAAATCTTGCTTGTCGGGAATATCAGATATGGTTTCAATAATTAGCAATTAAAAAGAAGAAGTGGTGTTATCTTGAATTGTAAGAAATTTTTTGTGTGAATAGTACAGTATAAGCCTTATTGATGGATTTTTGTTGATGAATTCAGGGTAGAAAAATGGCATTTGAACTTCACCCTTGTCATTTGCTAAAAATACCTAAAACCACTTTTGCCTTAGAAAAAAAGAAATCTAAATTGTTAGCTCTACTGGTCATTGACTACAAGAGCTTAGGAGTTTGCCTGCTGTCTATCCATCATTTGTGCACTTAGCTTATGTTTGTTACTGCTTATCCTTCTAACGGTAGAATTGCCATGAAACTTTACATACTTTGATCATCCATAACTGGTAATAAATGAAAATGGTACTAATCTGAGAGCAGCCATCTTGAAAATCTTATCACTACTCCTAAATGGAAAGTCATATTGACTTGGGGTTTTCACCAAAGACTTTTTATGATATCTAGTTAGTCCTAGTGAAAATGGTGCTGATCTGACATACATTGTGGCTAACATCACAGCCATCTTGCAAATCTTGTTATCGCTATGCATCTATATAGAAAGACATATGAGATTTTTGCCAGAGGAGTTATGATATTTAGTTGCTCGTCAGTGAAAATTGTGCCAGTCTGACTTCCATTATGACCACAGTAGCGGTCAGCTTGAAAATCATTATACCACAACTCATCCTGACAAGATGGCCATGTCAACTTGGGATTTTCTCAAAATGACTTCTTATGATGTCTGTTTGGTCCTAAATGAAAATGGTGCCAATCTTACATCCCTCATGGGTGCCATGATGGTCATGATACTCCAGAATGGATGGTCATATTGACATAGGTTTTCATCGAAAGACTTAACATTTGATGCACCAAAAGACTACTAACAATGTCTAGTTGGTTGTAAACAAAAATGGTTTTGATCTGACATCCAGTATGACTGCCAAAGCAGCTAATTTGAATATCTTTTTATCACTCAAGAATATTGGAAATGATTTCAGCACTCACCAGTTAAAAAGAAGAAATCTTATCTTTATTCCTGGAAATTCTTGTCAGACAGTAGAGCATCAGTCCTGTTTCTATACACCTTTCAGTACCTATAAATTGTGTCATACAAGGATTAAAAACAAAAATGATGACAGAAATGTATAATATCAAAAAAATCAGCCCAGAGAAACACCAGTGTAAATCTGATTTTGCAGCAATCCATAAATAAAAGGAAATAATGATTATTTTTATTTCAAAATTGACATGTTTAAAGGTTAAAAAGCCTTTGTCCACCTTTGTGTTTTCTGACACTGTTTTATTCCATTATTCCTCTTTGAACTAACTTGAGATGCATTAACTTTTATGTCTTTCTTAATTTCATTGCATGCAAATTCGTACACAGACTTATATGCATGCAGACCTGTGAATATTGATAATTAGGTACATGTATGCACTTAAACTTATTTACTGTCCAAACATTTCAAGGCCATGATTGAGAGATATATAAATTGCTTGGTTATTCATTCAGTATGTATTGAATAATAATACAGTTTTTCCATTAGTCCATGTCCATTCCACATGCTATAGGAGCAGTAAACCATTTAACTGTTTGCTATTTTCAGATTTTGAATTATCCTGAGATGTGATGTTATTTTTGCATGGCATTACTCACACAAGGATCAACATCCACAGCTTCCTGGATGAATAGTTTTCATTTTTTTGACAAGGCTTTTGTATACAAATATTTGGTTATGCTCTTCCTACTACAAGGAATCCTGTGATTGAGATGTGTGGGTAGTAGTATAATTTTTAAATGAGGTTTACGTGAAATGGAATTTGTACAGTTATTAGGGCAGGTGTGTGTGTGTGATTTGGATTTTTAACATAGTTTTAAAAAAATTTCAGTCATATCGCTACGATGTCTGCAGTGTGGCAGTTTATAGTGATGTCTAGCACTGGGGCATCATGCCACAGACATGTAGCATGATGTCCCACCCAGTGACATTATCCTGACGCCAGGCCGACCAGTCCTAACACTAACCTCTTAATGCTGAGCGCCAAGTGAGTACCAAACGAGGCAGCTGTTAGCACCATTTTTATAAGTCTTTGGTATGACTCGGCCGGGGATCGAACCCACGACCTCCCGCATCCGAGGCAGATGCTCTAACCACTAGGCCACCGGAGCAGTCTAGGGCAGGGGTAGATATTATTTTGAATACAATATGGTACAGAGAAGAGGCAGTTAATTTCAACAAGCATTGGAGGATGTTGATAGCCTTCATATTACGTTAAAGAAATGTGGCGTTTTGCTTGCATATTTTACTGATTATTTGTGTTTGGATAGAATAATGAATGTTTTTCAAATAATCATTGTATAATTTTCTCAATAGGTTAACATGTACTATATTGGAAAAGATGGCCATCATGAGGAAGCTTGGGCTGTCCTGTATACTATATTGCATACTTGTAAGTGTTTCTGTTAATTGCTCATGGTTTCATAATTTTAATTTTTTAATTTGACAAGGAAGAACAAGAAAGCATCATGAACTTCTTCAAAAAATTTTCTGTAGAGTTTTAATACTTGGATTTAAACATAAGACCATTCCCAGGATTTGATAAAAGATGGCTTGTTTCTTTACTCCTCAGCCCCATTTGCAGTGGCAACAGTGTTGCTGCTTTTATTGTCGTCTTTACAAGCAATGCTAGTGTTATGTTTTCAAACTCTTATAAATAATGATAAACCAGGTCAGGAGACTACTTGCATAGCTGCCAACCCTCACGATTTTGGCGTGAATTTCACGACTTTTTCAGCAATTCACGGATTCACGCCGCATGCCAAAAAAAACATGAATTCCCGAATTCTCAATTATTTTAAATCTTTCATAAAATAACCAATTTCCCGTTAAGTGCTAGTCATGATATTGCTGGTTGCGATATTAGTAGAACTATAGCTGACTGGAATTTGCGCATGCGCCGCCAACACTGATTTGAATTACAATTTGGCATCGATATTGAAAATGTCTTCACCACCAAGGAAAAAGAAATGTATTGCACAAAAAGTGAAGTTTAGTTTGGAATATACCAGAAATTGGCAGTGCATTCAGCCATCAAACACTGATATACATCATGCTTTTTGCACACAGTGTGCCACAAACTTTAGCATTGGGCATGGTGGCAGAGATGATGTGAGGAAACACATTGGTACTTGGTAGCAAAAAAGCACATAAAGGTTGAGAAAATTAAGAACTCCAGCAGATTTCAGCTCTGGAATATTTTAAGCCATTGACAGAAGACCCGCATGCTACCAACGCTGAAACATTGTGAGTTTTCTTGTTGAACACAATCTACCTTTATCAGCTGGATCCCATGCTAAACATTTGTTCCGACAAATATTCCCAGACTTAAAGATCGCTTCACAAATTCATGTCAAAATTCACTAATTTTTATCCCTATTTTCACTAATTGCGAGCCTGGAGGGTTGGCAGCTGTGTACTTGCATATAGCAACTGGTTGCTGGTAAGAACCATCATTATTCAGTTCCTTCAGAATTGCCTACATATTTTGTCACTGTATAGTGACCACCCGCTCAAGACAACCATTGATTTCCATATTTTAGCCCATTAGGCCAACAAGTACTGCATGTAATGACTGATGATTATATGAGGTGAATGTCTCCTTTATCAAAGAGAAACCCTGGTCTTTGCAATGTGCTATATCTTATAATCTTTTGCCTGTCCATGAATCTGATTCCCCATCTGTTTATCCTTCTATTGGAATCTCTTTCATCATGAGCTTACTTAATCATAAGGCCATATGAGTTTCTTGTGTGATAACATTGTCCGATATCTGTTGATAATTGCTATTTTCAGTTTCTTACAAATTGCTACACCAGTTTCAACCAAATTCGGCAGACAGCTTCTTGGCATCAATGTTTTTCAAGTTTCTACAAATGATGCCCCTCTATCCTTCAATTGAGTTGACATTACTAAAAATAGATGTGACTCTGGGTGATTGAGTGGTCTGAGGCACTCACTTTTACAGATCACTGATAGTTCACCTCTGTCCTCATAGGTTCAAGTGGGCATGTGAAAAAGCTTTTCAGTAGCTTGCCACAGTCTTCCAAGGATCTTCTTCCACCAAAACCATGTGGTGAAAAATGGCATTAAACCCACAGAAACCAAACCAAACTAAAACTAGATGAACCCTTAAGTGACTCCTGAAAATTGCTGAGTAAAGTTCAACTGAACACATACTTACTTTAATGCCCTTCAGGTTTGTGCAAGTCATGCCAGTCTGCCATCAAAACTGGTACCATTACTAGAATAGAGAAACTGTTAATGATTTGTTCTGAAAAACCACTTTACAGAATTTGACCAAATGTGACAGCATCTTAGCATTGCTATCTTTCGGATTTATACAGAAATGAGGTAAATCTGCCATCACATTTGGCTGTCGTTATCAGTTTCAGCCAGGACATACCAAATGGACATTAAAGTCCCACAAAAAGGTATTTCATGTGGCAAAAATGGTGCAAAAAATGAACATGGAGCAATTTTTTTATAGTCTGAATCTAAAACAGATGTGCCAACCAGTCATTAAATGTCTCAATTGCTCAATTATTCGATTTATGAAAATGAACAAATTCATCAAGCAATCTTTTTCAATTGAACTGGTCACTATGCCTGGACTATATATAGCCCCATTCTTACAATCCTTTACATGGCAAAGCTGAGGATCTTTTTTTGCAAAAATCTTATAGTCATTATATCCCATAATATTTCTTGATTGAGTGGTTAAGAATAAACTTGGCAAATGACTGAATTGCGCTAGTTTTAATGAAATAATTTGATACAAATTCAAGTACTGCATTGAGGTGACTGACACTACGATGTCTGCAGTGTGGAAGTTTATAGTGATGTCTAGCACTGGAGCATCATGCCGCAGACACGTAGCATGATGTCCCACCCAGTCACATTATCCTAATACCAGGCCAACCAGTCTTAACACTAACCCCTTAATGCTGAGCGCCAAGCGAAGCATCTGCTTGTACCATTTTTTATAAGTCTTTGGTATGACTCGGATAGGGTTCGAAGCTGCTACCTCCTGCATCCAAGGTGGACACTCTAACAACTAGGCCACCGGTCAAAGATAAAAATGAAAAGAAAAACATCAAATGACCTTTTCTAAAAACCACTGATTATGGTTTGACTAAATTTTCTAAAAACCACTGATTATGGTTTGACTGAATTTTTAAAAAATCCTGAAATGAAGTGATTTCAAATTTATTCAAATGATGCTGGTTTCATCAATAATTGTTGCTGCCATTGCCAATGAAAAACTTAAAATTATGATGCCAGTCTGTCATTCAACATAGCTGCCATCACAAAAATAATAAATATGTGATTCTTACCCATGTTTTAACCATTAACTGGTTGTTTTGTGCTGGATGTCTCTTGTCCATTTTATTTGACAGTTGGGTGACTTTGTAATATATAGTAATACTCACTATTCAGTGTTAACAGTGTTAAAAATGACTATCATATTTTTAATTCATGCAAGTCAGTGATGTGATGAGTGCAGATATGATTAATTCAGTTTTGGTTTAATGAACAGATGAGTCAGCAAAATAATGTCGGTTGGCATTGTGATGGAACAGTCTCAGATACAACGCTTACTGCAAAATTCATGTTTGATCTTGGCATTTATGTTTTTGTAGGATGCGAGGAGCCCTGTTTTTCATCACCATACTACTGATAGGAGCAGGCTTTGCATTCATTAAGTATGTTCTGTCTGACAGAGAGAAAACATTGTTCCTGATTGTCATACCTTTGCAGGTAAGTGGTCAGTGGTATGTTCTGAACACAACTTTCTCTGTGATAAATACAAAGGACCTTGCCTGGTACAGTATTTCACAGATGTGGAAGTGGGATTATAATTGGACAAAGCTTTTGGAAAAATAGATTTGCCAACATTTTGAAAGGTAGGGGATGGGAATCATCTAACAGTATATTTGTGTCCATGTGATAGAGCAAATTAAAACCAAGCAAAGTAACTTTATTTGAGTGAATTTTACAACAAGTTGCATTAACCTGTATCAAGTCTTCTGGAGGCACGAGTATTCCTGGCAGTACAGAAGTTGAGAATAAACAATGAAAATAAAATAATATATTTTGGCTATTGCATTTTTGCACTTGAAAACAAAGAGAATCTTGCCCAGAACAACATTGGTTGCAGGCAAATGCTTTCAGTAATAATCATCATATGTGGAGTCCTGTATAAGCTTGTACACTTCTTTGATGATAAGTCATGAGAAATTGTAATAGTATTAATTCACATGCATTTGTGTGGTGCCATTATTTGTGAATTTCATGGTTGTTAAAAACAAAAAAATTAAATACATTCTAATTTGTCTTTGCCTTGTCTGTTATATTCATATACACAATTTTCAAGTGCAGAAGAAAAGTAATGTTTTTTTAAACTTTTAAAATTGATGCCCACCAAAAGATGCATTTATGGTACAGTATGAAGCTTAATTTTTCATATAGGTAGCTGGTAAAATAAAGGTGTGGCACTACTGTTTACAAACGTTTTTGTGTTTTACAAACATGGCTATAACTAATTATGAAATTCAGTATGTTACCAGATTTATACATTAGATATATTCTGGTCCTTCAATCAGCACAAAAAGTTTAAGAAAAATTAATTATTGTTGTCGTTGAACATAATCATTGTATAGAAGGATGACATGATTGGGTGGTGGCAGCAGAAAAGAGAGAGAGAGAGAGAGAGAGAGAGAGAGAGAGAGAGAGAGAGAGAGCATGCTCTGGGGAGGTAAATCTGAAGAGAAAAACCACTATTTATCCATTCTTTCATAACCAGGTACTGGATTACATAGCCTGGGTACTGGTGGAGGAGAGTGAAGAAGGGCAATCTCATTATGACATCTGGAGGGGAATTTTTGTCCTTGTGGACCTCCTTTGTTGTGGAGCCATTCTTTTTCCTGTAGTGTGGTGTGTTTTGTATTCCATTAGATTCTCTAAAAGTCTGTTATCATTGAAGTTGCATTTTCTTAAATAAAATTCTGTCAAGAAATATTGAATTATATCTTATGTTATTATATATGAGTTTGAGACTCAGGAATGAAATTAGACAAAGCAATGAAGTTTTGAGGCAAATTGTTTCTCAGAATTGATGAAAACTCCAGTGTTCTTCAGAATTGGTCCTGTTTGTGATTTTTTTATTTGTCCAACATTTGTATCTACTGACCAAGATAATTGGTGAAAAATATTTTTATCCATTTTATTTCATTAAATGTTTTAAGGTTCACTTAGTGTGTGTGTGTATATATGTGTGTATATATATATATATAGAGAGAGAGAGAGAGAGAGAGGCATAAAGATATATATTCATTGTTTTTCTTCATAGGTCAATACGACACCTAACAGAAGGCTCCATGGCTGATGGAAAAGCAGCAATAAGCCTCTTAAAGCTGAAGTTATTTAGACAGTTTTACATTATGGTAAGTTATATTTCACCACATGTACACAAATGGATTAAAATGTATGTCATTATGGTCATATGCGTGAATTTACTCATATTAAATTAAATATTATTGTTCTAAAATTTAATACTAAGATGGTATAGCCAAATCCTATTCACTCCAGATTGTTGAATGCTCTGCACCTTAAATGTCATTAAAATACTTAAGATGAAAATTATTGATTGCTATAGACTTTCACAGGGGTAGCAAGGTAATAATTTGTTTTGGAAAACAGGATGTTGGGTCAGTGATAACAAACAACATGGAAATAAAAATTTATTTCAACATCTGCAGCTTTTATTGTGACGTCACAGTGAGTGATATTTAATCCGGTTTGTTTGTATTGGATTACACCTTTTGGTTGACCTCATCCGAAAATGGCCACATAGTTTAAAACTGAGTTTGCCATATGTATTTTGTGCTTGCATGTAAATAATAACCTTCCAAAAGATTATGGATGTTTGAGGATCCTAATAAAGTGAATAATTGCCATTGAAAGCAGTTTCTAATCAATCTAAAATATGCCACATATTACAGAAATGGTATCTAATGCCTACATGACCTGTATGAATTCTGCTATATAGTAAAACAGTAAAAGTGTTAACTCATTATTAGACCACTCCGCTGGCCTAATGGTTAGAGCATCTGCCTTGGATGCGGGAGGTCACAGGTTAGAACCCCAACCAAGTCATACCAAAGACTTATATATATATATATAAAAATGGTACTAACAACTGCCTTGCTAGGTGCTCAGCATTAAGAGGTTAGTGTTAGGACTGGTCGGCCTGGTGTCAGGATAATGTGACTGGGTGGAACATCATGCTACATGTCTACTGCATGATGCCCCATTGCTGGACATACCATAAACTGCCATACTGCAGACATCGTAGCGATATGACTGAAAAATTGTTAAAACTACATTAAAATTCCATATCACACACACACACACACACACACACACACAACTCATTCTTAATGGATAAAAATGAATTTGTGTCACAGAGTTCTTTACTGTACGAAAATTTTGTACTCTTTTCCTATTAATTGCATATTCTAGCAAAGGTCTTTTATGAATGAAACAAATAATGGGTGAAAAATAGTCCTCATCTATATTTTTACACTTATTGCATTTAAATTCTGCCATAAAATTTGCTCTTCTTTGTATTTGATGCATTTACAATTTTGCTCTAAATAAGCAAAAATGAAAGGAAGCTGTAGTTAGAATTGATGAACACAAAATCAGGATGCTTGTGTGAGACCATGAACAAAAAATGGCAAGGTGATGGATCAGATACAAACAAAATGCAGATTTAATCAAATTAACCTTTTAAGGGATTGAGCCTCAAATTAGAACAATGGATGTTTGACCTTTCTCCAGAATGTACACCAGGGTTTGGTCCTCCTGACATTTAAGTTTAGTAGTGTGCATGCATTTTGCATGACCATTACCATCTTTCCTTATCAAGGTTCATCAGAACTGTATCAATCCCGCTGCAATCTGATTGGGTGGAATTGTATGAAACTGATTCAGTCAGATTGCTCTGTACATTTACTCATGAAGATAGTTGGAAATAATCAATGGCTTCTGAGATGACTTGTGTCTTTTGGAAGTTTCTCAGATTCAAACCACTGTCCCAAGTTTTTCTCTTGAGTAAAGATATGTGGTTGTCATGGAAGTCACTATCTTGAATAGCTGACAGGTCCCATTAGGAGATCTTTCATTAGTCCATTGATTTAGCATACCACAGGCTGTAACTCATTCTTCAGTAAAATAGGCTGCATTCACCCTGCAACTTGTGGAGGCAGGAGTCATTGTTGCTTAGTGGTAAGTGTGCTGGACTTGAAATATAAACAGTGCAAGTTGAAATCCTACAGCTGGATCAGCCTGGGTTGGATACCATGTCGTGTCCTTGTGCAAAGGTCTTTACTCGAATTGCCATAACACTACATAACGTATTTGCATTGCTGTGGCATAAAACAACAAACACCTTTGATGTGCAAGATGGTACTTATTCAGGACACAGTTTTGGTTAGATATATATGCCAAGGGTCAATGTGGAATGACAATGTTTAATTAGTAAAGATGTGTATTGACCAGGAAGCTCATTAAAACAAAGGAGACTAAATACTTGCACAGCATATCTTTTTGAGTGGAAATCACTCTTTTGCAACATTTTAAGGAAACATCAAGCTCTCAGGACACTTTGAAGAAAATTGCCAAGTGTTTTGGCATATGTATTTAACCCAAAGTTGATGTAAAGTTGATTATGATCTTGACTTGAATGGATGATCAGTATTAGAGATATTTAAGGTTTTTGGGGGAGGGAGAGCTGTCAGACTGTATGCCTGTCTGTAAACATTTTCATTTCTGGAGAACATATTTTAACCCATTCAAGGCATATCAACCATACTTGGTACACAGGTCAGGCAATTTACATAGACATGCCTCTTTGTATTGGAATTTTCTGTATTCAGTATTTTCTATGTGGCATAAGTAGTTTTCAGATTGAGTCTTCTGAACAATCAGGTAATTTTAATAAGAGCCATAAACAGGGGATGAGGGGGATATGTTGGCACTGCAGGAAAGTTTTGCTATCCCCTTAGTATTTTATATATCGTTGTTGCTGGAGTCATATATTTAGCCAGTTTCACAGATACTATTGCTAGTAGGCATGGGCTTTACACATACTTTACATCCTGAAGAATAAAGCCAATGTCCTAAAGATAGGTTGCTGTGACATGTTTTCACTCCAGGGATCATGTACACCTGTTACTTTGAAGTCCATTTCTTGAACTGCATCATGAGGAATAATACACTGCTGTATGAAAAGTAGGACTTGGTTACCTGCTTTAAAGTCTCCAGTAATGTTTAGATCACTTTTTTGGACACTTTTGCTTTTTTGTGCAATCATGACACTTTATATTGGCATGCATGCTGAACAGTACTATACCAAAGTATTAAAAGTCTGTTACTTTGACCTACATTTCAGGTTTCATGGACACTGTCACTTGTTATTGCTCTTTTTGATTGAGAGCCTGTTTTAGTGTACGACAGTGGTGTGAATGAAACTAATCTCCGTTTTCAGCAATGTGTCATGAAACTGTACATCTTATGGTCATCATTTGAAGATACACATGTACAAATTACTGCTCATGCAAGTTTTGTTAGAGTTATTGCCATTTTTGTCTTGCTGGATGCAGTGCAAGACAAAACCTTGTGAATGTAACTAGCCCGCCAGTTTTCTCACTGTCCAACTTGATACATAATATAGTTATCATATGTCAACAAATTGCCATTGTGATTTTTATCAGAGTTGTTTCTTTTTGGAAGAATTATATGACAGACTTTTGAGAACATGTACTAGTCTCATAGTTTTTAGTGGGTAGCCATTAAACCTTGTGCATTCTATGGCTATTATCTAGAGATGAGTATATTAACATGTCAGTGTGCTTTTGCATGTTTTGTTAGAGTTACTGCTCTTAGCATCCTTCATTTGAATGCAGTGTAAGACTCCTGTAAATGCAGCTTGCATTATTTTTTCATTCTGAAATTTGGTACATTATGTTCATCCTCTAAAGATGCACATATTGACCAATTTTTGTGCACCCTAACTTTTTTAATAACTGGATACAGTGAATGACATAATTGTATGAACACGGTTACTCTTGCTGTTTTTGGTGGATTGCTGTAAATTTTAGTACATATTATGGTCATCATCAGAAGTTATGCATTTTGTCCAGTCATTTACTGACTATTTTCAGAAGTGTATACTTTTGTTTGACTATAGACCCATCTTGATCATGAGATTGGATTGTATTTATGTGGGCAAATTTCTTACCTTTCCTCTTAATCTACAGTGAAGTGTAATCTTGCAGTTACAGAACTGGTTACTAAGAGGGTAAGGGGTTTTTGCTGAAGTAGATAATAGTCACAGAGATACTATAGGAAGTACTGCAGAAATGTAGATTTTGTATCGATTATGACTGTGCAGATTGCTTTACTTATGGTCAAGACTTTGTCAAACTACTAAACCGGTCTCTTGTGCAGAAAGGTTTATATCAGGTTAATACAATTGACATAATACCTTTTCCTTTTATGTGCACATTATATGCCAGAAAAAAACATAAATAATTTTTCTTGTTTCAGATTGTTTGTTACATATACTTCACAAGGATTGTAGTGTACTTGGTCAAGGTAAGCATTCTTTGCAGATGAACAGAAACAGTTTTGCCTTGGAAAGATTTCATTTTCTCAAGTACCTATTGCATAGTTTCCAATCTCTTTTACCAAAAATAGAGTTTATATTTCTGTTGTTAGTAACAGTTTTAGAGTCTTACTTCAGTTTAATAACATGATGTAATTCCACTTCTCATGTCAATATGTCAATTGAGACAACTCAGAGCTAGGTAAATGATTATACCTAAGTAGTACTCTCCCTGGATATTCCACTCCTGGAGATACCTGAAACAATAATAAACAATACTTTGGAGAAATAAAAACACCACACTAATTCATCTGATAGTGTTTCAAATGATAATATACATCCTTTACTGACATATAAAGAAAACGAAATATAGAGCAATCTGCTTTGAAAATAGTATCAAGAACCATTAATAGTGACATATCTGATCTTTAGCTTCATCATCCAGACAGGTGCCTTCATGAAATCTCTGCCATATGAGGATCTGGTAAAAGACTTAATGAGATCTCGACCATATGAAGATCTGTAAATGATCCATGAGATCTCTGCCATAGGAGGATCTGGTAAAATGCTTCATGAGATCTCTGCCATATGAAGATCTGTAAATACTTTATGAAATCTTTGCTTATGAAGATCTGTAAATGCTCAATGAGATCTCTGCCATATGAGGATCTAGTACAACACTTCATGAAGTCTCTGCCATATGAAGATCTGTAAATGCTCCATGAGATTTCTGCCACATGAGGATCTGTAAATGCTTCATGAGATTTCTGTCCTATGAGGATCTGGTAAAATGCTTCATGAGATATCTGCCATAAGAAGATCTATAATGCTTCATGAGATTTCTGCCATATGAGGATCTGTAAATGCTCTATGAGATCTTTGCCAAATGAGGATTGCTGTTTCTGATAGAAGGATCTTTGGATACACTATTTGAAGCAACACTGCAAAGACATATATCACTATCTTGGGATGTATACATTCAGCAATCATAAATTATAAATTCTGTTGTGATCTTAAATGGACATCATTAAACATTTTTTTGTTAACAGTTGCACATCCTTTAAGGTAAAGGAAACTCTCCATTGATTTATGCAAAATATGACATCTTGTCATCAGGACATTGTGTCATCTTATTTCATTATTTATTTCAAAACACATTTCCCAATTTTGGGAAATCACCATTGCAAATTTTGGGAAATCACCATTGCAATGAAATCTTTATTTTTATTTTACCAGATTCTACTTTCAGCAGAGATCTCAGATATCCTTGTTAGAAGTTTGATTTAACAAGACTTTAATCTATATGGTCTTGCATAAATTATTATAATCACTCCAATCCTCCATTACATTAGTATTTTTAGTACTTTGATTGGTCCATATTCATTGTAGTTGCCTTTGAAGTCATAAAATTGTACATATGCATGTAGCCAGCAGAATTGTACAGGTTGGAGGTACCACTATCATCTCTTGAATCGTGCATAGAGTACATGACAGGTACACTAGTGTCGATGATGCAAAATCCTACAAAAGTGCTTCAAATGAGATAAATAAAAAGATTCAGAGCATTCCAAAAGTGGTCTAATTTCTACATAATGTAATGTTCAATATGGACACCACATCATCTCTCTTCAGAATTTTATTCTTGCTAGCCCTCATGAAGAGAAGACGTGTAAAGCATACAAGTCCCTTCAAGTGACTCTTGTTGCAAATTGTGTTTGTCCATCCATCTATTAGACATTTCTCCAGTTAATAACTCAGAATCGTTTGAGATATCTCCATGAAATTTGGTATACATTTTATTACATACTCATTTCATTATAAATGCTTGTTCCAGTTGTTGATTCAGATGTTCAGTCTTCATTTCCATGTTGCACACCAAGATTGGAACTCATCATTATTTTTAGATTCACTGAGCCAAACTTTTATAATTACAAATCATTTGAATTTCATTCACTTTGTAAGCTGCAAATATTTATAAAACAAAAAGGAGGGATGTGTTACCATTGCAAAAGCATCTTTGTTTTGTTCTGAATCAGGATGAAGAACTCCTTTGATGTATTTTGGCCTCTGCCTGTGTCTATGCCATATCAATCTCCTTTCTGCCAACTCAGAACGTAACACTCATTGTTTTCTGAACATATCGTGGCAGTAATTTACTTGGAAAGGGGGTATGTCTTAACAAAAGCATTCTGAGAGATAGGAATGGGTGTGAGCACTTGCTTACTGACAAATGGGGGGGGGGCGATATGCACATGCTTATTGACATATGGGGCTATAAGCACTGGCTCACTGACAAATAAAGGTGATAAGCAATTGCTTACTGACAGATGGGGGTATGATCATATGATTACTGACAGATACGGGGGCTCTAAGCACTTATTCACTGAGACATGGGGTGATAAGTACTTGTTTACTGACAGATGGGGACCGTAAGCACTTGCTTACCGAAAGATGGGGGCATAAGCACCTGTTTGCTGGCAGATATATATGGTGATATTGCAGTGTAAATTTTGTAAAAATATTAAATGGATTTAACTTATTTATGATACGCTAGTAGTGTGATAAAATGATTGTTAAATATCTTTTATTATTCTACTTGCATTTTATTTGCACAAAGTGGTTTTGCAAGTGATTTCACAATCATTTTATTATCCATCTTCTCGCTACCTGATGGTAGAATTAGAATGAAAAACAGTATTGGCCTTTTCTCACGTCTCTTGAAGTTGTCATTGTGTTAGCAGTAATTATTGCATTCATGTATTTATTGATGGCTGAGTTTTAAGCTGGCCAAAATTTTACTGACATTGAGATTTCATAATCAAAATATGCATTACTGTTTGCATTTTCTTTTCTGGCTCAGTTGAATATGTACTGATATTGTTACCAATATTTTCATTACAGATTACAATACCATTCCGCTATGAGTGGCTGAATGAGCTGTTGAAAGAGATTGCAACAGCAGTGTTTTTCTTTGTGACAGGATACAAGTTCCGTCCAGCTCCCAATAATCCCTATCTTCAGGTGCCTCAGGAGAGTGATGATGAGATGGCAATGGAAGAAGTGTAAGTCATTGATTTTGTGTAATTATATACATGTAACTCCCCCTTGCCACAACAAATGTTGATGCATTCAACATGTAGACGTAAACTGTGTTATTCAATGAACATTCTTGCAGTGACAATATTTGCCATTACTCTGAAGAAAATCTTTGTGCTTGCAAGTCACCATGAGATTAACAGATTAGCTCTGTAGATTGCCATATTCTGTTTTGCCATTGATATGTTCCATCAAGAAAGATGGTATTTTGTACTGTCTGCTGTTGGTCTTTCTGTCAATCAATCTTTGTCTCTTTCTTTCTCTCCGGCACTCAATTTACATCAACTTAATAATACCAAACATTTCTGTCATATTTTCCTTACTGGATTTCGTTAGACATGTTACATGGATGTAGAAAGGAAGCAGTTCATTGATCACTTTGTTTCTTACAGGATCACTAAAACGGGAGCTACGGATACTGTCACGAGAGTGAATAGGCATAAAGGAGATTCTGAATCGAAGACATCTTCAAACCAGTGTGAAAATAGCCATGAGTATGACTAACCAGGCATACATGGAACTGATTTTGCTATCTGCCAAAGCTATTGGTTAAAATTTCACATTTGTAGTGATGTTTGTTCCTGAATCACTGTTCACTGTTGAGCTCCTGTGAAGTTATTCTGATAGCTTGAAATAACTAATGAAGTAAATTTATGTAGTATCATGTAACTGACCTCATGGTTTTGAAATACTGATTTCATCTTTGTAAGATTCTATTGTAGAAATTATTCCGTTCTGGATACATTATGATACTGTCTGAATCATGGTATAAGTTAATTTCGAATCAGGATTTTTGTCAGGGGTGAATTTTAGATCACTAGTTTTAAAATGTTTAGTAATTTGTTTGAAATTATTACAAGGAACAAATTCAGACTCGTAACATTTGCAGTTGTGGAGCAGTTTACCATGAACATTCCATTATTCAAGTGCTATACAGGGACACTCATTTGATAACTTTAGATGAACACATCACCTAAATATTTAAAAATGGGAAGTTTGCTCATACACATATATACAATTGAGCATAGGTAATTTAAATGACTGGTGTGTATTAGAGTGGTCTGTTCACCAAGTTATGTCCCTTTGCAATGAAAAACAACAGAAAAATATTCAAGCAGAAAATTTAGTCACTGTTTCTTTAATTAAAAGTCACATAAATTTACACACATTTTGAAAAAGCAGCCAAAAGATTTTGTCAATGTAAGTAAAGAGCATATAACACTGTTAAGGATCAGATGCCTGTATTTTTTCTTATTTACTTCTAACAGAACAGTTAAAAAATATTACAAGTTTATGAGTGTGTGCTTTTTAGGAACCATTAATTTTTTACTCCACCTTCAGTTTAAATTGAAATAATGGCATTGCAGTATATGCTGGAAATTTACACAATATGGTAAATATTGATTATCTGCATCCACCACTGGGCATGGATTTAATCTGGATAGGTTTAACTATATAAGATTTAATTATAGTCAAAAGTAGAACAAATGACAAAATGTGTTAATTAAGGTAAATTCAGCTTACAGGATTCATGTCTCACCTCTCTGCTGGTAGATGATTAATGTTTTTTATCCCTTATCTGGCTAATAATCTTTGATTGACAGTTAATTATGTAGGCTTGTACTAGACAAAGCTTTAGATTGGACCATTCTGAGTCTTTGATCCTGCATGATTAGTCTCTATGACTGTATAATGAATTACATTTTATCACAGCAGTACTCTCATAGTGATAATTGGACATAAGAATAAACTTTGTAACTCCCTTCACTAGCATTGCAACCACAGGGTGGAATGGTTTGGTTTATCTCTTTTACTGTATTATCTGATGACACTGTCTATACTTGCTTACAAAGTCAAGATCAACTGCAATTAATATAGAAAATACACTGGCAGATCATGGTCTGTATTATTTGTTCTACAGAGTACTCCTAACAAACTGCATCAACATAGATCTGAAGGTGCATTATGAGATGATAAATCTAGGTCAGTGCAGTTTGCAGGTGGACTTGTAACCAAGTATTTTCGGCAAGTTCTTGCTGGACAATAAGTCCATTGCTTTTTTGTGTTACTTTTGGCAGATATTTAGATACCTCTCTCTGGCAATAAACCCACTTCCTGATGAAATTTTTAAGTCTTTGTTGTTGTTGTTGCTGTTATAGGGTTTAATGCCATTTTTCAGCACAAGATAGGCTATACATGGCGGCCAGTATTAATGGTGGAGGAAGAACCCTGGAAAACCCAGGGAAGAACCACCGACCCACAAGAAGCTACTGGCAGGCTTTCTCACGTACCCACGTTAGCCGAGCCTGGACTTGAACTCACGCAGACAGAGGTGAGATGGCAGTGATCCGTAATGATCAGCGCTTTAGACCACTCGGGGCCCCCTTTTAAGTCTTTCTTCCTGTTCTTATTGTATGATATACACTGTAAATGCAATATTTTCACACCACTCTCTTTTGAAACATAACACATGGTAAAACACTTTTGACATTAAGATTTGCCAACAGTATGAAACTAATTCAATTACGGTACTTTTACTTTTGAACTAAGTAAAGTTATTGCAAAATTCATATTTTTGTATGGTCAGGTTCTGATTTATGACTTTCTACTTAGTATGTTTTGTGACTCCATATAGAGTGTGACTGGACTTGCTACAAAAAAAAAAAAACAGTGTAGTATAAATAGTAAAAGTATACTTATTTAATAAACTCAAGTAATTCTTATGCCACAGTATGAAATAAAAAACTGTTTTCTCCTTTGAATACTTTCCCCAATCACATTACATTAGGAATATTAGCCTGCTACCTCACAAATCCAGCCCTACTAAAAGACAAAAACTGACTTATCTATTTTTAGATAGAATAAGGGCAGTAATTCTTGCCCATTTACTCCTCTTGGTACCACCAGGTGTTGGCAGTTTTTAGTTTCACCATTATGCAGTTCACACGTAATGCTATAGCCTTCAACAATCCAGCCTTTCTCTTGTTACCTTAGAGGCCCTTCCATCAAGCATTTTGGAAATATTCAGTGGATTTATTCATTCCTACAGTTTGTGTATATTATTGTACAATTTCGGTCAAGAATCTGACAGATTTTGTTACTTATTGGGATTTCATCTATAAGACCCCATCCCACCACACTATTGTCGATCTGCACAAGGTCATTCTGTGCTGAGCATGAATTGGATATTTTTGCTCATGCCATTCGTTGCGTAGCTGCTTTAATGTATACAATTTAGTGTTGCCTGATATTTAAGGTCATGTTATTAATTTTCACGCTGTTATGGTAGTCTCATATAAGTTCATTAGGGCCTTAGAATAACATTATGACACTTTAAATTATTGGTCAGTTTAGACTGTGTCTTTAGCATTGTAGTAATTTCACACATTACTATTCTCTTGATATTTGTGATCATATTATTTATTCTCCACTCTGGTTTTGTTAGTCTGGTAGTTAATAAATATTAAATCCATAAGGGTCTTAAATAATATTAAGGTACCTTTAAGACAATGTCTAATGTTTTAGTAATTTCAACATATTACTATTTCTGCATTAATTTGTTTTCTTTTCTTTTATGTCATTCCAGGGCCATATCGTTAAAATGCATGAAATGTAAGAGACTTAAAGCTTGGGAGGACACCCATGAACCCTGCATTGCATGTACAAAATGAACATCTCAATCGGCATGCAAAATATGCAGTATTTGGTCAGAAAACACGTGGACTGTGGTACTTAAGAAAATGGCAAAGGGGAAAGAGCGGCGAAGGCAGGATACCTTTGAGATCCAAAGTCTCCACCCCAAATCAGCCTCTTTGGCAAGCCTTGTGGGAAATGCTGGGATCCCCCTCCCCGATGCTAATGTTCATTGCAAGGAACTGACATATACCGCTACATCAGGGGAAGGAGTGGACAAAGGAGGGGACTACCTGTCGCTGGATAAGGTGTGTCACTTGGTACAGCAGTTGAAGATGCAACTCCATCAATTGGAGCAGATCATCCATCACTTCCCATCTTTTGCTCCTACAGAAACTTTAGGGGAATATTCACCCAGTTTTGGGCAACCCAGATGGGGTAAGCCTTCCCACATGTCAGACCATGTCCTTCAGGCTGTTAAGTCAGGATGCATGGGATAACTGATAGATCAGCTGGACCCAAATAATAATAAATTTGCTGCACTGACACCAGCCAGTCAGCTCACACCGGCAGTCACCTCGACATTACAGCAGTCCAGCCATCCCAGCATGGAAAACGCTTGGCCGGAATGGACCAACCACACATTGTTTACGGGGATCTTAGTGATAGATCAGTCCATCTAGCTGGGTAGCTGGCAACATAACATTATTTCACCAGCGATTTCAATGAGAAATCTGCCAGTTCAGCCATGGCTTTGGAGCAACCAGCACATGTGCTGGCTTGACTGACATATATACAGCAGGTCCCTAGGTTGACCTCACATCACTTACACCAGTCGGCAGTATTGGAAAGGACAACATTGCCGGCGATGCAAGCAAAATACTTACAGTGTCGGTGATAATGGATATTAGATTACTCACGGCTTATCCTCAAGGGAGAGCTCATGTCTTGTACAGATTTGACTACGCGGAGTCGTCAGTGCCACCCGGCATGTCTTATGCCAAGTTTTTTCTAGCCAAGCCGGATGAGGACCAGGTGCACAGTGAGTGTCATGAGTGACCGACAAACCCGTCTTATGCTGACCCAACTATGGAGCAGACCGCATTCGGCTTTCAAGCTGCCATCGAGGAAATTATCGGGTGTGGGCCACTTCAGAATTCTCCCTCCTACTCCTTCCACCTCACAAGTCTACAAGTCAAGGCATTGGTGGATGTTGGGGAGGAGAGGGAGATGCCATCTTTCTGGCTTCTTCCCCAAACAGCAGAGATTAAGGAGATTAATGACTGGCTTTTGGTTAGAATTGGCAACCCCGGCAAATCAAAGGTGTTCTTTTTGGAAAGTCAGATTTCAGCAAACTTCACCTCAAGCTGGTATTAGACACACTCCAATGCCTTCAGTTCAGACCTTCCGGCTTTTGATAAGAATATGGCAGCCGTTCACATCTGGTCTGTTGTGTTACAAAGTAGATAAGAACGTGTTCCATGCCATGTCGAAGGTTGTTCGGAACATAGTGGCAATATCTTCCAGGTTAGACTTGACCTCAGTGGCCTCTTTTGATTCGCCAAACAATCTGACGATAGCCTTAACATCACCCTCTGGACTTTCATTCAGATGATGGATTGCGTCGTCTCTGTTCCGATCGATGTCCACAGCAGCAATGGCAGCATACTTGGACGACATCCTTCAGAAACACATGGTAAGTACTACCCTGCTTCAAGGCAGGAACGATCTTCTTTCTCTTCTTGTTCATCTGGGTTTTCTATTGAACTGGGAAAAGTTTGATCTTCATCCATCCCAGAACTTTGTCCATCTGGGTATGGAGTTTTTCACCAGTCGGAATCTTGTGTGGCTCCCTTATGTCCGCATCAACAAATGTTGGATTTCAGCGAGGTAATTCCTGTGTCTCCTCAGTTAATTCAGTGCAGTGGCAGACCTGGTCCTGCTTGGGCGTTTTTGTGTGCCTCTTACAGATGTCACTGCTGACTCATTGGTGCCTTTTCTCAGATCTTGATCAACCTGTCCGGATCACATGAGAGATTCGATCCTTCTTGCTTCCTTGGTGCACCCTAGGTTGGCTGGCAAGGGGAATCCTGCTGGAGAAGCCACAAGTGGAAATAACAGTTTGCATTGACGGCAGAACGTATGGTTGGGGCGCCCACATGTTGCCAGACTTCACTACCGCAGATGACATGTGGGAGTCAGAGGGGTGGCCTCTACACTTCAACATCATCAAAATGAAGGCTGTCATCATGGCCTTTCACTTCTGGGAAGATTGACTTTCAGGCAAAATGGTCCTCATCAGGTCTGACAGTTCGGTAGTGATGACTTGCCTCCTGAAACAGGGGGCACCAAATCACCCGACCTGTGTGTCCTGGTGTGGCAGTTTCGTACGACAATCCCCATATCAATGTGCAAGCCAGACACATCCTCGGCGGGCTCAATGTCCTGGCCGACACCATATCCAGGAGAGGCCAGGTCCTTCACATGGAATGGTCTCTCAACCCAGTAATCTTCACCCAGATCTGCATCCTTTTGGGACAGCCGATGATAGGTCATTTTGTGACAAGATGGAACTACAAGTTGCCCATCTTCATCTATCCTGTTCCAGACCCAGAAGCCTGGGCCGTGGATGTGCTGTCAATAAGTTGGGAGGGGTTTTGGGCCATTGCCTACCCTCTCACAGTCATCATATAAAAAAATAACTCAGAAGTTATGGGGTCAGAATTGCCAGATGATTTTGATTGCCATTCTCAGGTGGGACAAGTCCTGGGTAACCAATCTACTCGATCTTGTGATAGATCTACCCAGGATGATCCCCACCAATCTGAATCTCCTCATGCAACCATGGTTGAGATTGTTCCATTCCTGCCCAGACTGTTTTCTTCAACATGCTTGATTCTTATCAGGTCAGCCTTGCGAGTCAAACTATTAAATCGCTTCAATGGTGGAGAGAATCTCGAGGGCAAGAAGGCCACCCCACTCTGAAGGCTTATGAGGGAATGTGGCGTTTGTTCATCTCTTTGCATGCCTCAGTCCCTCGATTGGCTGACCTTTTTTTCTCCCTCTCTTTGAGGAGAAACAGTTGGCTCCGATCACTAGCAAAGTCTATCAATCTATGATCTGTGACACATTCCGTCATTATGGCAGATGTGACATTGGGAATGATAAAGATCTCTCAGATCTGTTAGCTAATTCTGATTTACAGTGACCAAAATTCCTATCATACTAGACATGTTTCCTAATAGCTTTAGTTTCCACATGCAAGGTCAGTGAGCTACATGCCCGTTCAGTTGACCCAAACAATCTTCAGTTCAGATCAGATGGTTTGGTTCTCCATCTTAAACAACCAGGCTTCATTACCAAGAATCAGTTGCCATCCGTAGGCAACCAACAAGTCATCATTTGTCCTCTCTCTTCCATAGATACGCTGAGAGCAACAGTCATGTAAGATGTTGTCTGCGCCCTCAAGCACCACTTGAGATGCACAGAGACAAGTTGTGGCTTGTGCTATCATCTCTTCCTTCTGGTCAAGGCCAGAAAACAAGACATCACTTCTCAAGCCCTTGCTTCGTGACTGAAGCTGGTTATACGTGCAATGTACTCTGAGATCTCTCAAGATCAGAGTGACCTCATGAGGATTACATCTTATAAGATTAGAGCCATTTCTATGAGCCTCGCTTTCTAATGCAGTGTATCAATCCGAGACATTAGGGAAGCTGTTGGCTGGCATGCAGAGTCAACCTTCTCGAGTTTTTACCTCAGAGATCTCTCAACACAGAGAGAAATGTTGAATCTTGCAGGGCCGGTGGCAGCAGCACAGATGGCCATCAGACCCATTCGGCTTGATTCATTAGTGAAACTTTTGATAGGTGAGAAGATATCAACTTCATATTCTTAGCCATATATTCGAGTCACAGATCAAGAAATCTTGGGCTGTGTTGCTTGGGTCATGAGGAGAATGGTTTATCTTTCATGTGGGGAATCCAGTCACTCATCTCCAGAAGGATACCTGAGGTGGAGGCTGGATGCTCAGCATCCCTTCCTCCTATTACTTATTCTCCTAACGTCATGTGATTGCAGCAAATTTTTCAAGTTAATGATGTTTCTCTGAGAATACTTACCCAATCACATTACTTAAAAACCTTCCCAGCCACCATGCCATACGAACATCTGCATTAATATCTTGCTCAGCTAAAAACTGGTGAGACCTGGTTGTATTAAAAGGATGTAATGGGCAAGAGTTACTGCCCATTGTCTATCTACAGATAGACAGGATAAGACAATTTTCATCTTTTAGTAGAGGCGGATTCACGAGGTGGCAGGCTGATATACCTAATGTAAAGTGATTGGGTAAGTATTCTAGGGTAAACATAATTATCTTTAAAAATTTGCTTTCTATTACACACAATGTATACTTTCAGATATAAATTATTTATTTAAGGTCAGTACAGGCTTCAGTTTTTCATTTTGTGTTTTATACAGAATGGCAATAAAAATATGTGCTATCTAAATAAGAAATTCTGTTTACAAAAAAAGACAACCAAACCTCACTATATAAATAATGTTACTTTTGTCTCCCTTTCCATTGTGCAGTGGCTGCTGTACAGTATCATCTCTGCATAGTGCAGTGGCTGTTTGTGCTGCACAGTAGGGGATTTTATACTTTTTTTCAAATTTTTGAGGCACATTTTATTAGAAGACTTTAGAATCGGGTATCCCAGACCAGCAATATTCACTAGGTTTGAGTGACAAATGAGCTAAAATGACTATTTGCTATGTTGGACACCAAACACAAGGTGTCCATAATTGTCTTGTGCAGTTATTTTACTTTTGGGCTTTCCTAGTTGTTAAAACACTTTACAGCCATAAAGTGCAAGACAATATAAGTATCAAAGCCTACTTTTCAAAGCCCTGTAATTGACTGATTGCCCCAGGGCCTTTTCTATAAACATTACATTTGTCCCTCGCACCATGTGAGTTTTAACTATATTTTGTATGACAGTTTGTCAGAATATATCTGACATTTGTAACAAAATAGGTATAGAAGTAATTCAAAAGAAAAATACTAGCAATAATTAAAAAGAAACCTTTATTATCCTCCGCTGAACACATGTTGCGAAACCTGACCAAATTAAACTTTACTGTCTGAATTGCCAAGAAATTATGTTTTTGAGGCGGTCATTGTGCTTCTTGTCAATTCCTAATTGTAAGATTTTTTAAAATCAGTACAGCAGCGTAAAAGTTTGTTTTTGGGGTGAAATTGTAAGGTTTATTTTTTCAGAAGAAAGCAAAATAATGTTTATTTATCCAGGGTGACAAACTTGGCTAACAGCTAGTTTACATTATGGTCCTGCCATTAAAACAAATATACATGTAATTAGTAAAGAATCAACATGGTTAACCTCTACTGCATACAAGAATATAAAAATATAACAGAAGTTAATACAAATAATACAATGCTGACATACAGTTATGACATTGATATATCACAGCTATAGTATACAAATGTTATTTAGTCATAAAATTGGAATATCTATAGAAGTATGTTTCAGTGTAGTAAAGTATTATTAATAAAGATAAACATTTGGCATATTTAATTGATTCTATCTTTGTGTCACTTACAGAGTACAATTCTCTATATTTGGATGCTTATTGTGATGAGCAGATAAACATTAGCAGGTTTTTATGTAAATTTCAGTTAAAGTTATCTTTGTACGTCAATTTCATAGCACATTGTAAATCTTCATTTAGATATTTCTCAACATTGCTAATATTTTTATCAGTAACTTGTTATGATGTATCCTCTGCATGCATTGACAGTGTTTGCAACAGTTAGTTAAGTCATTTATATATAAACTGGAAAAGATGGTGTCTTCACTTGATCACTGTGATCAGGTTTCCTTCAGATTTCCTTTAAAATCCAAGAGTACCTTGCAATCTCATGGCTTGTAATCTACTGTGGAGATAGAATGAAAACCATGACCTTGAGGGTTTTGTAACATTATATCCTATGCCGATAATTTTTGTATTAAAACTTTATGATTATTGAAAGCTTTATGATGGGCTTAAAGTTAAACTTTTTAATTTCCTCTCATCATTATTCCTTAATTAGTGATCAGTCAAACCAGCTGGTGCTCTTTTTGCAGGAATGATATGCATGGAAGACATGCAGTTTACCTTCCTACGTACAATTTAGGAGTCACTCTAGCTTTTCTTCCTACCATCTACAAGAATATTATCCCTATAAATATGCTATATGCCAGTGGTTCAGCAATGTACTCCATCAGGATTGTGAAGAGTGTCTCCAAGAGGCTACCAGTAGCTTTTGAATGAAACATGTTTATAATTTCCTTTCTGACAAAATCCTCAGTGAAATTTGGTATCTGAATGAAACTTTCATTTGACATGTATTCAGTATCAAGTAGTGATGAATAAAAAAAGTCCTTACCAATATCTTACCAAATACTACCAAACATGATTGAAGTTATCTTCGATTTTAGTAAAGTGATGAATGACTTCTCCATAAACAGTGAGAAGGCTAGTACATGAATGTGCTTTCAATGAAAGTTGAAAATCTTTGAAACTTTTTCAATGTTTCCTTAGGTTTATTTGATGTTGACCAACTTAATCTAATTAATCTCTTTATATATGTAAGTTTTCCATGTATATTTTGGTTTAAGATCTTTATAATAATCCAGTCATCTTTGCATTTACTTGTTCTTGCTCTTTCATATAGTAAATCATCATACTATAACTAAATAGTCCGAGAGATAATTCTTGATGCATGGTTGGACAGCACAAAACTAACGTTAGACCAAATCTGGATTAAAAGTGAGACAGTGTCTGATAAATGTAGGGCTGTTCCATTTAAACATACATGGTACCCAAGGAAGTCATTTTTAAAAAAGTATTTGTCAGTCTACTTTGATGGCACAGCATTGATATTAAAATGATAAGATAATTCTAAATTGGGTGAGTAACCCACATCAACAGTGCCTTCTCTGGGTCCTAGGTATGTTTTACTGGAAGAGCCCTTATTAACTATATCTCTAAATATTTTCTTATTTATTTTAATTTTTTCTACCTCTTTTTAAAACTTTTATCTTAAATGTTACCAATATTTGATGGTCATGTTCATTTTTTTTCCAAGAAAAAAGTGGTTTGCAAAAAGTTGTTATATTTTAGACTTCTGGTCAGGATACATTATTGATATGTCTGTCCTTTTTGGGATTTGGGTAATTCATTTCAATTCACTTTACTACATTTATAACTTGTGTATGTTAATACTGTTGATATTGATTTATATGATTTTTCTCAGCATGAATATTGCAAAGAATAATGAGGCATGTGTAATATCAATCATATAATGAAAGAAAGGAAGAAGAACGAGTTGTTTAATATTTTGATGTTTATTGTACAAAATAATAGCACCTGTTTTAGGTTGTATGATATGATGATGTAAATTGTTTTTCTTTCGACTTATCACTGGAATACTTTGTTATTATTTATAAAGTTATTGTATTGGAAAGTGTTATTTTGCAAGTGGTCCGTTTTCATAATTGTCATTTTTATGCTTGCAGAATAAAAATAAATATTGTGTGTTTTGTGATATTTATACTTTCTAGTTGTCAGTAGACATTTTCTTTAGGTGACATTTGACTTTACATTTACTATCAGTTTCCAGTTGACAGTAGACATTTTATGTAGGTGGCAGTTGACATTACATTTACCATCAGTTTCCTGTTGACAGTAGACATTTTCATTAGGTGGCAGTTGACATTATATTTACCAGGGCCCCGAGTGGCCAAGTGGTCTAAAGCGCTGATCGTTACGGATCACTGCCATCTCACCTCTGTCTGCGTGAGTTTGAGTCCAGGTTCGGCTAACGTGGGTACGTGAGAAAGCCTGCCAGTAGCTTCTCGTGGGTCGGTGGTTCTTCCCGGGGTTTTCCAGGGTTCTTCCTCCACCATTAACACTGGCCGCCATGTATAGCCTATCTTGTGCTGATTTACATAACAACAACATTATATTTACCAACAGTTTCCAGGTGACAGTAGACATTTTCTTTAGATGGCAGTTGACATTACATTTACCATCAGTTTCTATGTGACAGTAAACATTTTATTTAAATTCAGTTTGTAGGTGGGAGTTAAAATTTAATTTACCTTAGTTTCTAGGTGACTGTCAAATTTATTGTACTCAGTTTCTATGTGACAGGCGATAGTAGACTTTATACTTTACAGTCAGTTATCAAAGTGACAGTAGACCAAGATTTTATTTATGTTTCTAAATGACAGCAGACCATATTTATTTTATTTAGTCAGTTTCTAAGTATTGTATTTACATTCAATATCTAGGTAACAATAGAATTTTTTTGCAGCTGTTTAGGTGTCAGTTGACATTATTTTTTACAGTTGATTTATAGGTGGCATTTGACAGAAGACATTTTATTTACAGTCGGAGCGAGAATAAGCAATGAGACACAGGTTAGGAATACGTTCTTGCCAAATTTATATCTTGCCAGCTCTGTAACTGCTAATAGTTTGTCATTGTTAAATATAATGAACTTTTTGCATACAAACTCATTACAAGTTTAAACATTTGTGGAAGGTGCATTAAACCTCTTGGCCACCCGAGTCCACCGTGAGGAATGTACATCATGAGGGAATACATTACCCAATTATAATACATCAGGAGTACATGCATGTATATATCCATTATACTCCCACTGGATAGGTCCGGGCTACATTAATTACATGTGCAAGTCTCTTATACTTTCAGAACTCGGTTTTTCGTCTGTATAAATCATTCTTTCTGGTACACACAGATTGCCGTTCTTTGCATGGCATTTACAGCCCCTGGGTGCCATGCTTCCTTGAGATCATTGAATACTTGTATATTGCACTTGTATAGGCCATCTCTGAGCCTTCCTACAAGTAGCATTATCTATATTTATATCGTTATTATTTTTATATATAACCTTTTTTTGCTTTGTTTGCTTTAACCTAGGCAGTATTAGTGTCTAAATATCACGTTTCAATGAGCATACCTATCCACGACATCCTTGACCTCTCCGACAGGTAGTTTTGGCTAAAATTCGTCTGCTAAAACCATTTTTCCAGGTAATTTTTCTTTTAGTCAGCTCTGCGCTGTATCGACAGCCAAACAAGACGTGCAGGCATATTGTGATATATTAATTAGCATTATACCCTCTATACGGTTCGTTGGCATTAGACTGCCTGTTATTGTTTACTGGGCCAAAGCTAAACTTTAGCTCACACCGATAATGCCTACAAGGTGGAAGCCCCTCATGTTTATATTTTCTGCTCATTATACTTACAGGTTGAACGGTGGGCAAAGGACAGAAACGGAATTCAAAAGATGATGTCGTCAGTCTACAAGCTGACCTTTCATCTGTACTGGAAATTTTGGCGGAATAGGGGATTACTCTGCATCTATCCCTTCAGCCACAAAGCACCGGAAAGCAACAAGATCAGAAACTGCCCCGGCACCCAAGTCACCTCCTCCAGACCCAATGTTACCGGCGATTACTATCAGACTTTACTCTGTTTCTCTTGCTGAGCAACGAGGGAAAGAGTTTAACCAACAGCCATTACTTCTTTCTCTATCTTCCGATATACGGTCAGGTTACGTGGGTCAAGCATTCCGTAAGTTAACCTGTCCCATCTTCATGAATCGGACCATACTTCTCCCCCACACACGGCCTATTTCCGTTACGACCAGCCTATCTTCGAGTGATCAGAAGCGGCAACAGCATCCTCTTTGTTTAGGGCTCACCCATACAACAACCCTTATCCTGGTGCATTGAAACAGATCTACGTTGACATACCCAGGGACCGCTCCAACATTCTTTCCTCCTAAGGACTCCCTTCCGGCATGATGCCTTGTTTAGCTCCTCAGACTAATACAGACATTGCATCACCAGTCTCCCGACAGCCTGCCCAGGGAAGAGCCTCTATTCTCAGTGACCATCTGGAGGTCACAGTTTCTAATTCGGGACGTAGTACGAGTTTAGCAGATCTCGTCACTCTTCAGGCTCACCTCTTACCCCTGAGGACGATGATGCTTGTTCTCAAGGAATGTCATCAATTCTGGACTTTACGATGTCAGGTGAAGATTCAGCCTTCCGGGCCTCCAATGAGGAAGTATTCCGCTGCTTACCCCCGGAGTGTTGCCCACCTCCCCTTACACCAACACCAAACTGGAGTAGAGTCCCAGCTCTGTTGATCTTATGACAAAGAAGGAGGAGCCTGCCTTCAAGTTACTTCTGCAGTCAGGGAGAGTTACAGACATTCTGAACTGTCTTCACCACCAATTTCAGGATCTCAGCATCAACAGACTACATCAACAGAATTTTCTTGACTCAAAAATGCCTCCCATCTCACTTTCGTCAGCGTTTCTACCATTGTCACACACCGGCCTTTCACTTGGAAACCTCAGCAATAGATCGGGACATCGTCGCTTTGGGATGTCCAAACCGCACTCCATACGCATGGACCGAGGGTCCTTCGACGATACTCAACAGTTTCTTATCATCGCTGTGGGTTCTCTACTGGACTTTGTTCCCAGGGCAATTTTGCAACAAGCAGAACATGGCCTCTCTCTTCCCACTTTGACTTCTATAGGGGATGCGTGGGAGTCGATATCACGGATGGTACGTGTTTTAAATAGGGCGGCAAAACACACCTTGGCCAATGCCGTCATCGCCGCTACCAATCTACAATTAGCTGAACAAGACTCTGTACTCGCAACCTCCACCTTCCTAAAGGACTATGATAAAGCCAGACTGCGTTCACAACCGTTATCGTTCAACCTTTTGTTTAACGGCCAGATTGAAGAATTTCGTAAATAGGCCACCAAAGAAACAAATTTCCCTAATCCGCCACCACTGCACCGTTATTGGGATAATACGGGAAATCAGGAAAGGGATCCAAGAGCCACCCGTTGGACACAAACCTCCGGAAAACAGTCCACTCAGCGTAAGCCACAGCCATCGCAAAGCAAAGCTAATAAAACACAGATGGGAGCCTTTCGTTCGACTCGGCGTTTCTCCCCTCGACAGCCTCCTCCCCATAAAAATGACGCCGTCTTCAATCCGCACTTTTCAGACATCCCGGTAGGAGGGAGACTTCTTTTCTTCGCTGCCGAATGGCACAAAATTTTCCACAACGAAACCTGGACTAAGCAAGTGGTTCACGAGGGACTCTGCATCACGTTTCACACACCTCCATCTCTGTCCAGAGTTCCGTCATTCACCAACGTCCCATAGGATCCACTCAAAACCAGCACATTACAGCAGGAAATGGACAACCTCCTTCGGAAAGGGGCGGCAGAACTTGTTCGAAACACTCTCTCTCCGGGATCATATTCCAGATTTTTTTCTTAGTTCCAAAGGCAAATGGCACTCTGCGCCCTGTGATCGAGCTCAGCGTTCTCAATCGCTTCATCCACGCTCCATGGTTTTTAATGGAAACACCACGTCGCATTCTAAATGCCATCCAAGAGGGAGATTTTGCCATCAGTGTGGACATAAAAGACGCTTACCTCCATGTCCCTATTCACCAGGCTTCCAGGAAGTTCCTGCTGTTCGCCTACAGCAACGTGGTATACCACTTCATTTCCCTACCATTCGGTCTCAATATCAGCCCCTGGTTTTTCACTCGTCTCATGGGCTTTATCGTAAACAAGGACAAATCTGACCTAGTACCCACCCAACATTCTGTTCATCTAGGTATGGAGTCCAATACACGGGAGACTTGTTTCCTCTCCCTCAGTATCGAGTATTGAAAATCCGCAACATGGTGGCTTCTTTACTCTTAAGGAGAACCCTATCAGCACGGGAATTCCTTCGTCCAGTAGGTGTATTCAATGCAGCAGCGGACATGCTCGTCCTAGGTCGCCTTTTAATGCGTCCATTACAAATGCTTCTTCTGTCTCAATGGAAACCCAAAGTTTGCGCTCTGGACCACCCGCTTACAGCTGAGGAACCATCTGCAGCCTTGGATCAACCTTTCCTGGATTACGGCAGGTATACCTCTACATTTACCACCGCCCGAGGTTACAATTTGTACCGACACCAGCACGGAGGGCTGGGGAGCCCACCTCCTACCATCATTTCGGGACGCCAGCGGTGCATGGTCTCCCCACGAACGATTTCTGCACATCAGTCTTCTGCAAATGATGGCCATTGTGAAAGCTTTTCACTGGTGACAGGAGCACCTCTCTGGCAAGGGAGTCCTGATTCCGTCCGACAACTCTTCAGAGTGACTTTTCTCAAACGACAGGGAGGAACCAAGTTTCCAGACCTTTGCGTCACGATGTCGAACTTTCTATATGTTCGTCATACACCAGGACACCTCAACTTTCTAGCCGACTCGTTGTCACGAACCAATCAACTGATTCAGACGGAATGGTCTCTTCATCCCTCGGTTTTCAACCAGATCTGTACCCTATGCGACCGACCATTGGTGGACGATTTTGCAACAAGGTGGAATACCAAACTCCCAACCTTTGTCTCTTCTGTCCCGGATCCAAAAGCATGGGCAGTTGACGCTCTATCCTTGGATTGGAACAACCTGAACCCATACGCCTACCCTCCAACACCGCTGATTCCAAACCTGATTCAGAAAGCAAAGGAATCAGCCTATCACCTCATCCTCGTCGCACCACTCCAATGGGAGAAGTCGTGGATCAATGACTTCATCAATCTTGCATCAGAAATCTCGCGGCAGTTCTGGCCTTCCCTCATCTGCTCAAACAACCACGACGGCAGTTGTTTCATCCCTGTCCTAAGCTCCTTAATCTGCACGTCTGTATCATTTCAAACAGGCCCTCGGACTTAAACAATTCTCGCAACCAGTCGTGTAGAGAATACTCAGGCACGACGGCCCTCCACTCTAAAAGCGTATGAAGGCAAATGGCACAATTTCACCCAGTGGTGCGAAAACGAACATATTTTACTTCTACAGGCGTCAATACTGCAGATAACTAATTTCTTCCTCTGGCTCTTCGAAGAAAGAAAATTAGCTCCGATTACGATGAAAAGCTACCGCTCCATGATAGCTGACACTTTTCGTGATCATGGGTGCAAAGATATCGGACAAAACAAGGACTTATCCGATTTACTCGCAAACTTTGAGTATAAACGACCTAAAACATTAATCCCCTGCCCCAAGTGGAACCTATCTTAGGTATTAACCTGGTTGAACAAGATCCCCTCTGAACCAGTTTTTTTGCACGGGCATATCTGGTTTGCCATTCATGCAAGACCTGCTTCCTCTTGGCCTTCGCGATGGCAGGCAGAATTAGTGAAATACATGCCCTGTCCGCAGACCTCAATTACCTGCAGTTCCGACAAGATGGGTCAGTCGTACTCGTGACGTCTTCCTCGTTCATCGCCAAGAACCCTTTTCCTTACACGGTTAACCAGACTTTTGTTGTGAGACCTCTGTCTCTCCTGGACACATCAACTGAATGTCTCCACTTGCTCTCAAGCCATCTAAAGGGAGCCTCTACTTAGCGACACCTTAAAAGTAAGGGGATTTAATTCATAATGTGCTTGAAGTGTAATGAGCTGAAATCCGCGACATTCTTCTCCAACTACTTTGCAGGTAGCAAACGAGACATCGTCTCCACTTAATCCAAACCCGACACAAAAAAAAAAAAGCTCAAGTTCCCAGTCCTTGTTAGATGTTACTATGATGATTGAAACTCCAGTTGCAGATTTGGACTGAAGAAGTTTTCCGCCCTTTCCCATCGGAATTCTGTCCTCCTCTTTCCACTACATCACTGCCGGGTCTGCAGTTCCGACATCAGATTATCATTATCTATGGAAGAACCTGCGTTAAAATGCTTGCACAATCTGACAAGTTACTGACATTTTGGGACTGCTTATATTGTCAATTACAAGTTCCAACCATTTACGGACGTTTTTGCTTGCAAATGCCATCCCTCTGTCTTCCATTTGGATACCTATGAGTTGATTCCTAACGTCGTGACCGTAGGATAAACGTTGCATCTTATATCTATGTTGATCTTTAATAGGCGAAACACAGCTTACCTTCTCCCACCTCAAATCTCACCGGAAATAAGAGCCAGCACATTTAACGAATGGCCCACTTCATAATATAGAGGCCCAAAATACTATGTCTATGGTTGTAACAACAGCTATGAACTTACCACAGGTGGAAGATGATGACTCCAACTTACTTAAAGGTCATCATTGACCAAGCTATGCTCGCAACCGTAATCATCTAATCTTCCATTTAATGATCAGGTTGACGAAATTCTCAACTAGCCACCAAGGATACATTTCTTCCACCCCTCACAGTCTCGGCTACAGCAGAGAGATTTGCAAGGCAGTGAACACAAGGTCAAAGTGATGCCTCTAGAACGGTTGTCACTGGTAAGCAGTCCTATCGAACGTATAATAGTCGAAATCCACAGCTCTCCCGAACGAAGTGAAGTCAGACTGAGGTCGATTGTTTTCGCCAGTGTTTCACGAGACCATCTTTATCTCAAATGACCTACATTCATGCCCCTTATCACAGACTCCGCTGCAATCTTTTGTTTCCAAATGGGAAAGATTTACCATGATGAAATAGGGACCCAACAAGTGGTTTCCTGTGCACTCTTATCACGTTCAGCGCACCTCATAAACCTTTGCTTAGAGTTCTATTAGCTATACACAGCACTTATCACTAGTTCGTCAACCTCAGTCAACTGATTTACGCTCTTGGGATCGCTATGGAATGCATTAACTGGTTCCAATACAGACCCATTTTAGAGGCTACGCAATCTGTTTGGACTTAAGAGGAGTGACTTCATGTCCCCATTCATACGGCTTGAAGATTTATGGTTTGCCTACAACAAGCTTCAAAACAGCAGGCTAGTTACATTTTGGAGCAAGACAGGATTTCACGTGTTACCTTCCCTCTCATTCTCAATCTTGTTGTCAACAACAACATCTTTGACTTCGTAACCTTTCAAAATTTCGGTCGACTAGTTCTGGAATGTGTATTCAAGTAAGAATATGTTTCCCCAACAACGAGAATAGAATTAATGCAATGGGATATTTCTTTTCTATTTGGAGCAATCCATCTGTTAAACAAATCGGGGGCCCAGAGTGGCTGAGTAGTCTAAAGCGCTCTCCGTTACGGATCACTGCCATCTCACCTCTGTCTGCGTGGGTTCCAGTCTCGGATTCGGCCAATGTGGGTATGTGAGAAAGCTTGCCAGTAGCTTCTCGTGGGTCGGTGGTTCTTTTCTGGGTTCTTCCTCCACCATTAATAATGGCCGCCATGTATAGCCTATCGTGTGCTGAAAATGGCGTTAAACCCGACAACAACAACAACAACAACTGTTAAATAATTCCTTCGTTTACTGAGTTTTGCTCAATGCGGCAACGGACTAAAACAGTCGAATGTAGCTTTCTTGGGTTCCCACAACAATGATTCTGTGGTTGAAAAAGAAGGCAAAACCAACTTGCACTATCTACAGCAATATGAGGTTGAAACTTGAAGGCAGGGAAACCACTCTGGACTCACGTCTGGGATACCTCTCCAAGTACAACCTCCTGCATTCACGATCGGTACGGATGTGAACACAGATGACTAGATAAGCACGTCTCCTACCATTTCCGGATGACATTTGCGTGTGGCCCCCTCAGGATCATTATTTACATAAATTCTCTTGACGAACCCATCTTGAAAGCCTTCATTGTAGGCAGGAGAACCTACATGAGAATGGAGTTATCATTGTGTCCTAGAACTCCACTATGGTGACTTTCATCACACAGCAAAGCAGAACCAGGTACCCAGACATTTGTATTCTTTTATGGGCTTTTCTAACTTGGTGTCCTCACCGACAAATCCACGTTTAAGTTCGACGTATCATAGGCTGGCTAATATATTGACGGACTCGTTATCCAGGACGAAGGAATTAATACATATGGAACGGTTTCTTTATCCCTCAGTTTTCGCTCAGTAGACGCTCGATGGGATCGACCTATGATGAACATGTTGGCAACAAGGTGGGATGCCAAAATCCCAACCTTTCTCTCACCAGTCCCTGATCCAAAAGGCCTGGATAATCGATGTTCTTTCTATAGATTGGAATGGATAAATGAATACGCTTCTCCAACACTTCAGGTTCTGTCGGTGATGCAGGAATCAAAAGAAGCAGAATATCTCATCCTGATTAGTCCCCTCAAATGGGAATCTTGGATCAACCTTCTAAATCTGGCAATTGAATCGCCAGGAATCGAGATATTCTATCGTTTGCGTTAAACAACCACGATGGCAGGTGTTTCCTCCAAACTCATGTACGGAACCTGTACGTCTGGATCTTATTAAAATACACCTTATGAACAAACAGTTCTCACAACAAGTGGTGGAGAATTACACGAGGAGATCGCCATTCACTTTAGAGACTTACGAAGGCAGTGGAATATTTTTTCACCGGAGCGCACAAGAGCTAACTTCCAACGACTCTTCGATGAGAAACAGTTAACACCAATCACAATTAAACCTACTATTCCACGATGATTGGCACACTATTTTCATGGAAGATAGGCTATCGGACAAACCAAAGACCTATCCAGTCTTCTGCTCATTTTGGAATTTACATTGCGAATGGCGCTGGATCCTCTAGCGGAATTTATCGTGGGTATTAAACTGGCTGGATAAAACACCATTTGAACTGCTCTAAAGAGCTTAATTAGTTCACCTCTCACGTGCATCCTGCCTCCTCACTGCTTTGGCGATCGGCAGGCAAAGTCAGTGAACACATTTCCTACTGGTGAACCCATCTACATGCAGCTCCGACCAGATCGACCAGTTTCACTCACGAAGCCTTTGGTGTCATTGCCAAGAACAGGCTACCGTTCATGGGTATTCATATATTGGTAAAAATTTCTGTTTTCTCTGGAAACTTCATCTCAGCGACATCCAAAAACCCAGTGCGATCAGTGACGTGGTATTTCATGAAGACCGAGCCGTTCCATCGAGGTAGTTTATGCCACATTGTGCCTTCTAAAGAGGGTAATGGCGAGATATAAATACTAGACACTTTCTTCCTGAATAAAATAGACTATCTGTTCCTCATATCGGACTACACCAACAGCAATGAATTTGCTTCGTATATCGGCTCGCGAAGTTAGAACAGTAACCACAAACGTTGTACACGAGCGAAGCTGTTCTCTAACTGTAATTATCCCACACCGTAGGATAGAGATCCGAGTACATTTCCACCATTTCGAATATCAATCGTTCTACAATGTTCAGTTTGATCTGGAGGAACATTTACCCGTGGTGCGAAATGTTACCTTTCCAGGTCGTTCGACATCTTCATCTGGATTTGCTGGAAGGAAAATTTTTCCTTTCCGAAGTCGCTCTCCGACATATCGAGTCTATTTTCCAGTCGGGCCCTCTAAAAGATGGTCTGTCCGGGGTAAGGTGATGTATCTCCCTCAACCTCATATCTATTCGCCCCAGGTATTATGACTTGGTAACGTATTTGAAGAAGAAAACAACTTTTTTTAGTAAAATATATTTCTTCGATAAAACATACTCAATTATAATGCACATACACCGTCCCAGCCTCTGCTCAGTTACATCCAAATAGAGAGCGTGTCTTCCGCTCCAGTAGTAACTGACGAATTCATGGGATTTGTTGCCAATCACGGTATCAAGTATAGATCACTCTAACTGCCACCAAGGTCGGCAGATAAGTGTTAGCATTTTAGCTAAAACATTTCAGCCTGGGATGGCTGGATTTGCGAGGTATAGCAGTTCTCCTGAGATATTATGATTGGGTAAGTATTATCGAAGAAACATTTTACCTGCAAAAATGTTTTTGTTTTTTGTTTTATAAAAAAAAAGTTTAATATAAGCTTTGTATTTCATAATGAAATGGAAAGGTAGGCATTAAACAAATGCATTTTCCACATGGAATGTTTAGGAGGGAATTTCTGTGGATTTATAAATTCAGTTCTTATTAGCAAAACTTTATACGTGTTTAATATTAAAGACTAGTTGTAGTGACAAACATTTTGTCTAGGATTTCCACCTGTATTTATGCTGAATAAACATGTAATGCTGCTATACAATGAAACTGATTGCATGCATTATACCACTTGCTTTAAGCTGTGGGTTAGGTCACGCGGATTGTGTTGTGGTGCATGCTATGACTTAGGTATCTTATACTAGAGGTTCGATTCCTTCTTGGAATGAAAGTTAACATCTAGCCTGTTTGATTATATTGGTATCATTATATATTATTTTCTTTTATGTACATTTAGGATACATTTCTTGCCAATTCCGTCATTGCTAATATTCTCTCTCTGTTAAATTTAAGAAACCTTAACAGAAATCTACAAAACAAAAAGATCTTTCCTGATCGAATTAATCGATATGGATAAATTTTACCCTTGAGGTTTTTGGAAAGAGATTAATAATATAAAAAAATAAAATAGGTCATTAAATAACCTTACGCGCAAATGTTTTTATGAGCATTTTAAAAACATTTATTAATCGAAATGATTCATAATGGATCGTTCCCAAGTTGATGATCCAGTCTCCGATATAGATATTTCACCAGAAGAGAAAAAGAAAACTATACTTGTTAAATTAATGCGACGATGGAGGATCAATAGGGATCGAGAGTATACTGTTCGAAAAAACTGTAAACTTCCCTTTGACGTTATCCTTAATTGTCTTGCAGATCTTTTATTGTTAATTTCGGAAGTGGTCAATACCTTGATTGATAGAATAATGGTGTTATATTACCTGTTCGTATGAAACGTGATGTTGCTTAAGCCGGTAACTATCGTGATATTACACTTATTTTCTGACCAAACGTTTATTTTAACATACAGGATTAAAGACTATGGACAAGGGCTGACAAATATGAATCGAATTATAAGATTGACGAATTCTAAAATTTTAATGTGCTCTTATTATGTGTGTGTGTGTGTGTGTGTGTGTGTGTGTGTGTGTGTGTGTGTTATCTATTGTATTATCTGGATGAAAGACTATGCAAACCGGCTGACAAATATGCAAAAATTAATTGACAACCAGTGTTGATCAGTCAGTTTAATATTGTGATTCCAGTGACTTAAATCAGTTTATAGTTTTTGTTTAAATCTCTATAAACAAAAATGGATATTATTTATGAGATATTAAACAAGCAAGAGTATTATTCATTAGAGAAGGAATATTTATCATTTTAAACGTACTTGGGTTTAATAAATGCAGATAGTTTTAACATTGCACGACTAGATTTATGTCAGTATCATGTAAATTGAATATTGACACGTGTCGTTGCGAGGGTGTACCAAGGAATATGTAAAAAGCACAATGGAGGATTGTTCTCGATTGTATAGAGAAGTCACAATAAAATATTTACCACAATTTTATTTCTTATGGAATAATATGAAAAGAGATGAAGCCATCATGTCTGAACATTTAAAAGTCTCAGTGCATTGTTTAAATCGATATATGATTGAATTGCATCTAAGACTAATGGAATTTTCTACCTATAACTTGGTCCTTATAATTTTTACTAATTGAATGCTATTTTTGGATTTAAAGACATTTGTTTCCACTGTTCAAGATAATCAGGAAAATAATTTGTCAATTTCCAGTTTATTTCACTAAATGTTTTAATATTCACTTAGTATGTGTGTATATATGTGTCCTCTGTCGGTAGATAGACTTTGCTTTTAAAGTTTAATATTCAATAAAGTCCGTGTTCTACTTTTTCTGTATTTTTCCCAGTCATAAGCATTCATGTGACCCTTTTATGTATTCATGAGTGACCTAATCGTTACATATGCATAAAGGCCTAGTCGTGGATAAACTGGGATTTCACATTCTTGATGGGAGAGCTGAATTCAATTTATTGTGATGTGATCAGGGCGTCCAGCTAAAAATTTGGATTGGTATGGATTCTGTGGTGAGGAAATGTCGTGCAAGTTTTTTTTTTTTCTTCAGAAAGTACATAAGTAGGCATAAAAACAAATGTGTGTAAATGTATTGTTTCGTTTTTATTCGCAAACCCAAAAATTAAATGGAATTCATTAATATACACTGTATTCGAGGGCCATAATGTGAATCCTTTTTTTGTGTTACTTCGTGGTGTTCAACCCACTGAAAAGAATAAAAAAGCTTTCATTATAATACGACGTGAAACTGGCATTGACACTTAAGACTGGATATAACGGGGAATAAATAAATACAGGAATGTGATTGGATATGCATTTCTTTGGCGGCACTGAAATTATTGCGATCATACATACATACATACATACATACATACATACATACATACATACATACATACGAAGAACTGACCCTTTTGAATTGTCATGCCCAGTTTCTTGAGACCTAGACTTCTATAGTTTCTAAAATGATGGAGACGATCTTGTGTTTTGTATCGAAAAGGTATCCGATTGCATTCAACTGATGACCAGATATCCAGAAGGAAGTTCTTTGTTTCAATTTTACGAAGTGATATCCATACAAAAGTAACCCTTATTTGCCTTATGTAACAGAGTATGTTTTATAAGGAAGTGTCCGACAAGTGGCATATATGTTACTTATTCTCTAAATAGAAAAACAAAGTTGTCAGAAAGCATAAAGGGTTTCCGTGCAAGCAAATATGTCACAAGTGCGATCCCTTTAATGTCCCTATGGAAATTTTCAAATGGTAGGTAAATTTTGATGTATATTATAGTCATTTTCTTCCAATTCATGTACAAAATTACAAAAAAAAAAGACAACGATTTAAAACTAAATACTATGCACAACATGCTCCGTTTCAGACAGTTGACTTTGCTCTAATTTTGGGCTATTTGCTCCCATCACATACACGAACTCACATGTACTTACCAAAGTTAAAATGAGGATGACCCTGGAATACATCTAATTAATTAATGGTGGCAATGGCATATGCCATTATGGTCACAATGCCCTTGGAAACCATTGGCGCATGTACAGGTGTCATAAGCGGTGCAACCTGCCTGCCGAGCTGAATCAAAATATAATATTGATGAATTCTAAGCTTGTAATGTGTTCTTATTATATATATATATATATATATATATATATATATATATATATATATATATATATATATATATATATATATATATAACACCTATATATATATGTGTGTGTGTGTGTGTGTGTGTGTGTGTGTGTGTGTGTGTGTGTTATCTATTGTATTAGCTATGTTACTATTAAAGACGAAGATACAGGCTTTATAGGTAATTATGCGTATATGCATTGTCATGTAATTTAATAGACAAACTATCTTAATAATCTGACCATATTTCCAGAGATATACGTTTATATTCGCTGTCATAAAGGCTAGGATATTTAAACAAACTTACCCTGAATGTGAAGGCAGTGGCACCGAAAGTCAATACAAACACTAGAACGAGGTTGGCAGTGTGCAACACAATCTTCATTGTATATGCATGGCGCCTGTGTCAATGTCAGGGCTGTAAAAATGACATAACTCAATGATGTTAAATATACAAAATTAAAACGTACTGTTGCATCTTAGTCCTTAACATTTCTTAGTCAAAGAGTTATATGTAGCAATGGTGGTAGACGGAGAGACTGCAGGATGAAAAATGCTGTGATTTGTTATTTTTGCACCTGGGTTAGCGGTAAAACCATTGCTTTGCTTTTATTTGGTCCCGGGTTAGAATCAGGTTCTGGATCATTCAGTGGTATTGAATTATAGAGTGTTGTATCATTGGTGTCTGGGTTCTCTGGTTTCTCCAGCATTAAGAAATACTTCATTCCTTTATGCATGAGACTTCAGGAGGAGGTGGTATGAGTTGTTCCACCTTGTACATGCCCTAGAAACATAATTAAATTCTTACTGTGCTTCTCTGAGGCCCCATCTTTGACACTTGATGCCGGCAGTTTCCTGCCAAGATAGTCTTCTATAGAATCACTTTCCAGTGTCTCCTAGATTCCTCCACATCAAGGAAACCTGACCTTGTATTATTTCAGAGCAAGATACGTGACCTAAGCTGCAAGTTTGGAGACATGCACAGAGAATAAATTAAGTTATCGAGTTAAAATTATGATTGAATTGTAATAATCTTTGTAACTTTGCAACTTCTGTTTCATACTTTCAAAGACATAGAGGCACCTCAAATAAAATCGTTGACTTTAGGGCTTGGAAACTCGGTTTCACTTTCATGTTTAAAATAAATACAAAATTTCGATAACACTTGGCCATAATACGTCCATATTTAAGATGCCGGGAGAACGTGACATAAAGTTTACCAACTTTTCCTATGGTAAAATAAACCATTTAGTATAGTTTACATACTCACCAACTAGAGCCATTAGAATAACAGCCACTATAACTTTCATTTCATAGTGATTGCTGACACAGTATATCATCTGTACGTTATCGTCCCATTTTATCAGCACACGTCTTGTCCACATCTGTTATTTTCACAATTTTAGTCATGAGCCGGCACACGACAGTATGACCTCGGACGTAAATGTGTAACTAGAGAGTTATCAGTTCCAAAAAAGGCATATTGGTGAAGGTCATACCATACACCTACCTCCCAAGTTTTGGAAATATAAAGGAATCGACTTACACGAGAATGCAAGACACACAGAAGTGGATATTCAACTATATGCACAAACTCAGTCGATATCCCTCTCTCTATTTAGGTTACAAATTATATTGCAAGCAACAAATGTTTCAAATGCTCCTGATCATTGAGAGGTTATTTTTGTCAGGGGAGAATACTAGAGGAAACAAACATGAAAGAGCACGGTGCAGCAAGTGTGACGAACGGGATTTTGTAGCAAATAACAATCTTTTTAAATGCACCGGAACTTTGAGAGATCGGCTTTTGTCTTCAGACTTTCTACTTTGGAGTGTTTGTTTCCTCCCCCATTTCCCTCCTCACCACATGTAGTTCCTTCGTTTTTAAATTGCACTAACATGATATAAAGCAGGATCGCATAAATTATATATAGAAACGGTCGTTACAGGGGAGTACCAAGGAACGAGCGGATATGTGCCACATACAGTTTAAGAGCTGCGGAAAATGAAATATCATTTTTAGTAGCATATATGTAGTTTACGCCTTACGAGGTCAACAACTATGTTTCTGTTTGAAAAGAATGCCCTGCCGGAATACAATATAAAAAAAAGAAATTATCAGGCACCTTAAATCGATGGCCACTACCAAAGTTTTTTTGTTTTTTTTAAACTAACTTCCATTCACATTAAAACTTTTGTTTGACAAGATGCTTGCTGCGTCACGTTATAACTACAAACAACACATTTTTTAATTTATTAATTATTGGCTCCTGTCATCACGTCAGTTTCTTTTACACTTACTCTCTTAAGGCCGTAACCAACAAGGTTATGAAATGAAACAAGCATTATTCTTTTCGCTTAAGTTCAATATCGGGCATTAATTGTAACAACAAAACAATACAAATTAAATATTAACTTTAAACAATATCATTCTTAAATGATAAACGAGGATTTCAAGCACACATCTCTTTAATTCACATAGTACTATGGTGTTCAGCCCATATGCTGTGTAATGTATCAATGTCTACCCGCATTTATTTTATATCTTTACTTTTTTACATTTAGAGCGCAAATACGATATCGCTGTGCTAAAGGATCAATGTAATATTTAAACAGGTATACTGTTAAACAAACAGGTATACTGGTAAACAAACAGGCATACTGGTAAACAAGTAACAAACAGGCATACTGGTAAACAAACAAGTATACTGGTAAACAAACAGACATACTGATAAACAAACAGGCATACTGGTAAACAAACAAGTATACTGGTAAACAAACAGGCATACTGGTAAACAAACAGGCATACTGGTCAACAGGTAAACAAAAAGGCATACTGGTAAATAAACAGGTATACTGGTAAACAAACAGGCATACTGATAAATAAACAGCCATACTGGTAAACAAACAGGCATACTGATAAACAGGGATAAATAGCTACTACACTAATATATTATGTACACACAGTTATATTCAGTAAAGAAGAAAGCGTACTACCCATATTCCTGACTTAAAGTTAGTTTGAGTTTCATAAACTAAATTTATTAAAATTTGTAACAGAGATATTCAAATTATATAAAATGAATGGTGATATTAAATATTAATGACACAAATAACTTTATTTATTTGATCGAACTTATCTAACTAAAGCTCACGGTTGTTTTGAAGACCTGTGTTACGAAGTCTCTATAATCAAATTATAGCGTGTCGAATCTGAGCCTCAATAAAATGAAAATACATGTTTGAATTTCACCAAACATGCACATTTACATCGCATAATTTCTGTCAAAACAGCGATGAAAGAAAAAGGTATATTGTTAAACGAATATGAGACAAAAGGTAAACGAATAGAATTGGAAGTTAAAGATATAACACCAATTTAGTAATCAACGATGAATAGAAATGCAGGAATGTGACATAATCCTTCACATTTAATGGAATAAATAAATTAGATAAACATGTGATATTGGACAATTCATCTAGAGGTAATAATAACAGGCCAGAAGAGAAGTTATTTGTTACCACAGCTTCTTAAATTGAACAGGTGTTTTAAAGCCCACGAAGACAAATGCAATGGTGAAAGAGATACTAAATGTTGCTTTTGAATCATTGATTTTATTAATGATGTCCCGAACGTTGAATTTCCCGTTAAAATTCTTACTATATTGCTTGAAAGTGCTATCTCTGCATTTTTAGAGTCATGATAGATAAATCTGGAGAAAAGTTAAAATGTCTTGAGGTCGTAAAATGATAGAGCGGAGAAAAAAAATTTGAAATAAATGTTTGCATACATAAAATGAATTTTCTGATTCATATTTCGTAATTCTAGAATATTCTAAATGTTTTAAATAAGGCTAGGCCTTACACTCAAATATCAGTAAGCACCTTATTTATAACTTACAAATAAGATACAAATTAGGTAGTCATTAGAATTTCCAAGGAAATACCTAGATACTGAATTCAAATGAAAGTAAACATATTTTAAAAATGACATTAGTCAGATAGGCCCAAACCCTTACCTCCAATAACGGACAAAGGGCATGCACGCAGTACAAATTAAATATACATAACAATATAGTTGATAGAAAAAGAGGAAAGAAGTTTTTCAAAATAATGTCAAGTAATGAATAAACGAACATTGAGTATGACTAATAACAGAATGACTTTCCACTGACCGCCACCTTCAGTAGAGATCGCAGAGAATGCGATTTTCATTCCATCTTAAATACAAATGGATTAAAAAGAAACTTATGCCAGTTGGAATTTTAAATTTCGTATATGACTTGGCATTTATATTCTGAGTGATCGCACACTTGCTAATGAATCTTCGATAAAGAAGAGTGGATGATTTCAATTTATTACAAACAATTTTTCTATGGTCAAGTGTCATTTGTTGAAATATGGAAATATTATTATCTGTTATTTTTGTGTAAAAGACCGCTCTGGTGGCCTAGTGGTTAGAGAGTCTGCCTCGGATGCGGGAGGTCGTGGGTTCGAACCCCGGCTGAGTCATACCAAAGACTTATAAAAAGGGTACTAACGGCTGCCTCGCTAGGCGCACATCATTAAGAGGTTAGTGTTAGGACTGGTCGGCCTGGCTTCAGGATACTGTGACTGGGTGAGACATCATGCTACATGTCTGCTGCATGATGCCCCAGTGCTAGACATCACTATAAACTGCCACACTATAAACTGCCACAAGAGCCAATATGACTGAAAAATCGTTAAAGCTACGTTAAAAATCCAAAAACACACAAAAACACAAACATCTTTGAGTAAAACTTGTAAAAGGTCGTTTTGAACAGGACCAAATGTGTTCCACTTACATATTAAATAACACTTCTTCGGAAGTGTTTCGGGATGATTAAATTGATTAAATTCTACCACTGGACAAATCTATCTTGAGACATGTCAGATTAGGTATTTATTTATTGTTTCATGAACTTTTCTGCTGAGACTAGAAATTTAATGACATACTTGAATAAAAACGTGTAACTGAATATTGATATTTGTCGTTTCTAATTGAGTAACCAAAGATCATGTGCTAGACAAATGTAAAGTCATAGGACTAAGTTTGAAAAATGGGCAGTTACACTCAGATGACAGAATTAGTGAATACATCTTATATTCCATCAGTTGGGGGGGGGGAGGATGTAGTGGATTGTTCCTTTATATGATATGAAGACTTACTTGTATCATGTTTATATAACAGATATGAAGTGAGGCGTGACCGAACATCACGTGTCGGCAGTGTAGTCTAGATAAACCTGATGCGTCAAATTATGTTGCTGACACTGTTTATAATATTATTTTGGTGCACTTCAGTTGTTTGTCAAGAAAGTAGCTACACATTGTCATCAAAACAAAAAGTAAAAGTAAAATTTCGTGAAATTTGTCACAAGCTCAAATTGAGTTTAGTGCACATAGACACAAGCATCTTAGGAATAAAACTTAATGAATGTTATAGATGGACTATGGTATAGTAAATCTAAGATGATTGCGAAAAAGAAGCATATCAAATTAATCAATAAATCTAAATCGAACTCTAGAAGCGATTGGAGAGAGATTAATACATTCAACAAAAAGGATAGCTGTCTAGTGATTTATGCGCATATGGCGTTTTGTGAACATTTTGAAACGACCGTTCTGAAGATGATGAGCCGATCTAGGTGGATAGTGAAGTAATCCATGGAGACATTGATATAGATATCTCACCAGATGAAATAAAAGAAATGCTAAGACATTGACAAGACATTGAAAATAAATAAAGTAGCAGGACTCAAATGTATGCGGTAAATAATAATTGCTAACGTTGCTGATGCTTTTATTTGTTTTCTTGTAAAGGTTTAAGTGTTATTTTCCAAAGTGGCCAATACCAAGATTCATGGAATAATAATATTATAGTACCTATTCATCATAAGGTTGAACTGATGAAGTTGATAAATATGGGGGCATTACACCTATTAGTACATCAGAAAAGATTCATACGAATAGAATGAAGGGTAATGTAACTGGAATTACATGTACGAAAAGCTAATTGACAATCAATATGGTTTACAAAGAACGCGAGTGTATACAATAGATAAAGTTTTAAGGGCTGTCTCAAATGAAATACATGTTTTGGTATATTAACCATGAAATTACTGTTCAGGGACGAACATTGAATTAGACATAAGGCCATTATATATGAAACTTCAAAAGAATTTTAAACGGATTGTGTAAATTTAGGGAAATAACTAATTTTGCATAGGTATTAAATATGATTAAATTGCATTATCGGACAAAGAGAACTAACTATACTTTGGCCATTACATTAAGTAAATTTGAAATCATTTTTTTTTTTTTTTTTACATTAAAAGAGTTGCATATTATATTTGGTATAGAATTAACTAAATTTTGTGTTTTCTTCTGTTCTTTATTCTGACACACAAACTTTGTTCCGAATTATCCGGCAGATGACCGTTTTATGTATACATAAAAAGACCTAATTGTGAATAAGCCGGCAGCTTTTTGTTTGCATTCGGCTAACAGAGTTGAATGCTATTAACAGTGATCGTGGGTGACCATCAAGAAATGCAGACGCGCATAGTGGCCCAAATCAAGGATTAGTTTAAAAATTCTGAACTACAAAATGCAGAATAAGTCTGTTTCCCGCTTTTAGACATGCAAATAAGTGCCATATTTACTAATTTTATTTCCACCATCTTATATTGTTAGTAAATGTCCTGCATGATTTTAAATATAGAAAAGACATTGTTAGGCCTGAAATAATAAAATGAATAGAATGAATATGATCGTTTTTATTCAAGAGCAATTAAAATCAATACAATATATCTATTCACACTGTTGCTGGCAGAGTCATACTTTTTTCTCGTTTGTGTCGCCATGCTGAAAAAATAAAAAAGTGCTGCTGATGCTAAGTAGTATAGGTAACAGAAATACCAATTTAGACCGATAAATCAACTCCCACCCCCAAATCTGTGTTGATACTGATGGATGATAAGTGGGTCTGATATCGCCTGTTCATTAAAATGTGCAATTTTGCTACTTGAAAATCTTTCCGGAACAAACCTGCGTACGCTTTAGGCACATAATTGATAACATCTTGGTAACATCCATATCTAGCGCGAAATTCAAAATGGCCACTGGACAGATAGTCGTGCTATTCCACGTGGATTTACAAGTCACCAAACGTAGCATTTGCTCCGGAAATATAATGAACATATCACCAAAAGAACCCTTCAGCCGATGGTAGCTCCACCGCCGCGAGAAGTATCGGTAAGTGCATAAAATGTACACCGATGTGTACAGCCAAACTTTACTGCAGACTTTAGCAGGTTTTAATGAATAGGTGATATCAGTCCCTAAACTACCAATCAATATCATCACGGGTGAGGGGATGATTTATCGGCCTAATACCAATTCACGCAACCTACTATGGTTTAATTTATACCATTTGGTTAGAAAAACCTTACGAGAAGCATGATAAATTAATATTCGATTGACGATATCTAACGTAATGATCCATTTGGATTGCTATCTTTTTCTACTACTGACGCCAATTCACCCTACATCTAGTAATAATTCCTAGACATCATGGAAGTATCCATTTAAAATAATGATCTGAATATAAATGGACAGGCTAGTGTCGGATATATAATTAAAAGAGTGAGTCAAATATTACCTGAAAAGGTGTTGAAATATTGCAAGAGACAATGGTTGATACTGGTTGAATAAATAGTGTTTAAACCATTAGGTAATGTAACGTGTGCTACAAATGAGCCAATGATTTAGTCTGTAAATGCACTTATTGCTGAGTCTACACCTATAACGACAACTAATTGCAGCACTTTAAATGAACAATATCGTGGTGAAAACAAAGGTCGTGGAAGCAATAATTTCAGATAATTATGACTTGCCCAAGAAGTCGCAACGTTTGTACACCATGATATATGGTCATTTGTTAATTTAACGTTTAAATTATATTAAGGTATGGTGCGAGGTTAAATGCTTGAAAAAAGGTGTGAGAAAACAAACTTGTCTGCCTGTATTTAAAGGATCTAACGGGAATTGTGCCGTGTTGGGCAAGATGGAATGGTCGGTGGTTGTATGGGTTAGGCGCAAGATTAGAGTTATTTTCAGGGTTGGATTTACCATTGACGCCCGGACAAGTTTTAAGCTCAGCCAGCAATGTTTTTGAATCCGTCCATATGCCAATCACCAGTTCCAATAAGTTATTTATGAACGCCGCTGTCCTTTAAAATATGTTGTCACTTTATTCCAAGACCTATCATTCGAATGACACCTGTCCTTCTTCCAATGTATTAATTACATAATTATAATAATGCGAATAATAGCCTTATATTAATGACAACACCAACAATAATAATAACAATACTAATATTATTACTACTACCAATAATAATACTTTCGATAATAATAATAATAATAATAATAATAATAATAATAATAATAATAATAATAATTATTATTATTATTTGTTGTTGTTGTTATTTATAGACGCGGGACTGGTTTAGTCAAAGACTATTTTCTCTTAAGGCCCTATTAAAAGAAAGTATTACAAAGTGCATTGACGTCATGCTAAAGATATTAACTATTACTATTTTAGCATAGCTGTCGTATTATCGATACTAAATTCTATTATAGTCTATTAATAACATTAGATACTCATGAAGTCAATTTTGAAATACTAAACTACGTTCTGCAAATAATGTTTATCTAAATATAGTCTAAACTGATAAATAATGTATGTACCTGATGTTGTAAGTTATTGTTGATTATTGCTAACGATATATGTATTAAACGCTACTAACTATATATATATATATATATATATATATACATATATATATATATATATATATATATATATATATATATATATATATATATATATAATTACAAGGTACATGAGTAATAAATTTAGAGTTTTTTTGCCACGAACATACACGAAATTCGTAGAAGGAAACTAATAAATTGTTAACCTGTATTACAATAGTTACCTGTGTGTAGAAAACGTTGTATGATTATACCTTCTTTTTTCGCGGCATTATTTACCTAACATCAATTATCTCAGCTTTATGCACTGGCTAATATCGGTTGATTCTGACTTAGACAGTAATTCTTAGACAGTAATTCTTAGACAGTAATTCTTAGACAGTAATTCTTAGACAGCAATTTTTAGACAGTAATTCTTAGACAGCAATTCTTAGACAGTAATTCTTCAGCCAACATATTAATCAGATTCTCAGCTAATATTTTTTCCAACGTTTTAGGTAATAGTAATATAAGTAATGTAAGTAATATAAGTAACATGTAATCGTAATAGTTCGCGCGCTCACTGAAGTGTATTCTCCTCTTGTGTGTCCATTTTGTATTCAGCTCGTTATTTTCACTTCCATGATGTCTTGCAGGTATTTCTAAAAGTAAGGTAATCTGGTATAGAAAATAGACTATTAATTGATTAATCATTATTAATCGATTAGTATCGCTTGTAAATTTAATTTATCATGCTTCGAACACGGTTGCAAGGCAGTTGTTGTAGCTAAGATGGATGAGTAAGAGTTAAGTAAATGGCCGTTTAAACTCACGAGTAGAGACAACGGTTAATCAATAAAGAGGGGAGATGCTGTTGGATAAGTCGTTTCTTCGGTATCTTTGAAATCAATGACATCATACATACACGAATGCATCTGACCTTACATGCACCGAAAGAGCCAGATGCTATTACAGACCTACATCAGTCTATTGACTGTTTCTCGGTACCCTAGTCTGCGATCTATCCGTCTCTAGGTATATGGATACACTGAGATAAACGGACATAAATATGAAGATAATGAAGTATATTAAACTTAATGGTTTTAATTTTTTTTAAAATTTACAATTGTAATCTCATTTGCAATATTCGTTCGATAAGGACCTTTCATTGCATTGTGTTGTACATGATGTTTAAGAAGAGAGTATCAAACAAAATGGCACTTGCTTATGCTCAAAATAAAAAGTGAAGCCAGTAACTCAGAAAGGAATCTGAATGCTTGGAACTGTATTTCTAATTAATCCCTTTAATATGGAATATATGAAATTTGTAGTGAAGGTTTCTTTCTGATTTTTCTTCCAGTTTCAATGCCATTGTTTCTCATATGCATATGTTGATGAAAATGAATAGAAACAATTAAAAAAAATATGTCAGACACGTCTCTTTGCAGACAAGGGACTCTTCAGAAATTATGTCAAGATTCTGAGTCATTCCATCCAACTAGGCAAATGCAATAACTTGTACTTACCAAAGATAAAATAAATGTTTAACTGTGACAGTGACAGACGCTATTATGGTCACAATGCCCTACGGTTCCATCTGGACATGTGCATGTGTGCCCCTCGCAAGGTTCCTGTCGAGCTGAAGCAAAAAGTAATTAAGTGTTTCTACAATTTAAAACCAATGCTAATGTTCTGCGTGTTCTTCTTTAGGTATATCAGTAATGTATATCTTATTATTCGTCTAGACGTGTGTTTGTATAGTAAATTTCATTGAATCCTTTACTATCTCTGATGAATGCAGGGACAAAAATATAGAAAGATAATTCTACCTGCATTTATTTTAAAACTATATTTCATTGAACCTTCAGACCAGAACATGTTGTTGTCATAAAGGATAGGGTGTATAAATAAACTCACCTTGGTGATTGCAGTGGCAAACTCCATTATTACAATGTCCTGAATGCGGATGGCAGTGTGCTGCGCAGTCTGCGTCGCTGGAGCATTGAAACTGTGCCATTGTCAGGGCTGAGAAATGACATAACTGATTATGTAGTTAACGAGATAAACAAACATACGTTAAGCAATTCTTACATCTTTGTTCTTTAATAATGGTCGTATCATGAGGTGGAATTAGGCTGGAAAATATTGTAATTTGGCACATTTAACATCTTTAGTACAACGGTAAACAATCGCTTAGTATCCTTGTAGTATGGTACATTCAGGAGTATGAAATCGCTAGAGACAGATCGTTGATCTTTTTGTGTTTCTCTGACTTTCTCCGTCTGGAAAATTACCTCATACATATGAACGAGATCTCTGAACTGGCGGCATGTGTTGCTTAAAAGTAGTACAAATCGTGCAGATAAACGAAAATTCATAACTTTACGTTTGGTTCATTTCGGCCTGATACCTGATATCAGCAGTTCACAGAGTAAATGGACTCTACCAATTTATTAATGTAGCTCTCCTGTTTTATTTTACAAAAACATATCTAACCCAATATTCTCTCTACTCGCAATAATGGGGCTTCATCTCAAAGTTTGAACCGTATTAAATACAGTAAATAAATTTATTAAGGTAGAACCATTATAGAACTTTCACGATTTTAGTAACTTTTGTTGAATACCTTTAAAGACATAGATTACGTAAGTAACACATTTGACTGGAATGCTTGGAGACACAGCTTGAACGCACATTTAAAAACGTTTTGATAATGCTGGGATAGATTGCTCCAGTTCCTGAGTTATATAAAGTACTTTTTGAGACATGTACCATGCAACTAATAAGCAAGTGATATCTATAAAATACTCACCAACCAGACCAAGAAGAACAACAGCCACTATGATTTTCATTTTGCAGTGATTTCTGACACAATACATCGTCTGTACGCTGGCGTGGATTTTATAGACAGATATCTCGATCACATCTGTTATTTTCCCAATCGTAGTCGTGACCCTATATGCAACATGTTATGACTTCTGTCTCAAACTGTGGATTTTCGTCTACGTTTTTGTAGAGGTTTATCAGTTCTAATACATGCATATTGGTGAAGGACATAGCATAATCATTCATGTCATCAAACTGAACATATATATATATATATATATATATATATATATATATATATATATATATATATATATATATATATATATATATATATTCCTCACTTATTTGAGTTAATTAACATTGCATTTATAACACCAGGAACCTTAAATATATATTAATTTTTTTAAGGCCGCAGCTTGTTTACAAAAATGAACAGATGATATATAAAATTATTCTAAACTGTCACTGTTTTTCTTAGCAGCTGCGATATAAATGTTAGCGGATTTGATTAAATGTCGGACTCTTAATCGAACTATTGTGGTTCGATAGTCACACAGAACAGTAAGAAAGAGCATTGTTTCCATTTCTTCGACATGATAGGCCAATCATGTGATACAATGCTGTTGAAAACCAATCAATTATCCAGCTAATTTGTATCTGATTGATTGGTTATCGGTGGTAACAACATGATAGGTGTTCATGCACATTAATTGACCAATATGGCTTGACTGGCTTTATTAAAGATGACAATTCCTTTACATGTGATAGATGCAGAACAATTTATATTTGATGTACACCTTAACTTATTGATTCGAGGCGACCCGTCGGTCTCGTGCGGTAGCTGTAGGTCAGCTGTTGCATAAAAATAAAAAAACCAAATCACTGCTGATCAATAAACAATTCGATTATATTCATGTCAGAACTATCCAGCGGTTGACAAACTGAACTCGAATGGACTAACGAATCTGTAGTTTTCATTGCACATCATTCACGATTTATACCTGATCTAAGAGTGTAATGATACAAAGTGAAGTCTTGTGCCGTAACATTTCTAACAAGGCTACTATGTTATTTATACAAATACACCCATATAATAAATTTTTTATGTGTAATGCGTGCAGTAAAATGTCATAGCGTCGCACATGATGTCATGTAAAGCAAAGGTTTAATAACAGAAATATCAGAATATATTTACAAGTCATTTAACTAAGATATTCAGCAGTTTTGTTAAAGCAAAATCAGTATTTATCGTAACAAAAGTAGATTGTTACATCAGTACTAATTTGAAATGACATTTGGGACACTTCATGACTAAAGCGCCAGTACTCTGAATCCTTTTTGGTCCTAACATATGTCAAATCTCAGATCCTGTCATGAAATTTGAAGCCTTCATGTCTGACGACAATGACATTTCTTCTCTTATGAGATTTCTCCCTGGCATTAAATCTTGAGCAGCAGGGAGGGCGAATCCTACAACATTTTCACTTAGAGATTACGCTGAAAACTAAAGTTTCCTATAAAAACGAAAATACAAACGTCAATAACGTGAAAACCTAAATTTCTAACGACTAGAAACTTTCCTATTTGGGTTAGCTTATTTTTGTTACTTTTTGTTTTTAAATTTATGTTTTTGTCGTTATGGCGTGTTTTGTTTACTCACTCGCTCACTCATTCGATTTCGTCGCCCTCCCTGCTGCTGTGTTTCTCAGTCAAAACTTTTATCGAGACCTACATGATATCGCGACCGTGGATCGTGTAAATTTATTGTGATAAATCCGTGTGGAGTAGCTTGCGCTTTTGAGAAGAAGTTTTTGAATTTAATCAAATCCACATCCTCTGAACACCAAGTTTCATGAATGTTTCGCAGAGTATGTGTATCGACTGCACTAAACACAACTAAAATATTGCAGTTATCTCTAATCACTTTAGGTATTTGTGCATATCGTTGAGTAACATAAATTACATCTGTATTTTTGTGTCTGCCTCTGAAAAATATCCGAGCTGGATTTGATTGTTTGTCCAGGATCACATCATCATATATCACAAATGTATTAATACATCCATCGAGATCATCCACAGATGGAGCATTATCAATATCGGTGATAAAATCAACAATATCATTATCATCATCATTTGTATGCAACGACTTCGCTTCTTCATTAAAATCTTTAAGCACATTGTAGAATCGCTGATCATCTACTGATGGTGCCACTAAATACAACTTATCCCACTTTAGCTATTTCATTATCAGATTAAGCAATAATTGCGTCTTAACAGATCCAGATGGACCTATTATAATTGCTCTGATAGAATTTGTTAGCGCTGCATGATGTTAGATTGGCTCTTGTTTTCGTGTCGCTGAGAAATCAATGACATCCATGTTGTACAAATATAATAAATAATATGAATTTATATCGTATTCGATGCAGAGCATCCACCCCTACCAGTGGATTAGCTACAATAATAACAAAAAAAAATAAAAATAAAAAGCTTGCACTTACAGGCAAATGTGTAAAATGTGGTACAAGCAAATACAGATTTATTTCGTTTCGTAGGAAGACAGGTGCTGATATCGCTGCTTCACTGGGAAAATTACCAGGGACTCCATGGGGTAAATACCCAGGAGGAAAGAAACTTCCGGGATATAATCGTTTCGTAGGAAGACAGGTGCTGATATCGCTGCTTCACTGGGAAAATTACCAGGGACTCCATGGGGTAAATACCCAGGAGGAAAGAAACTTCCGGGATATAATTATTGTGGTCCTGGAACCCGACTTGATTTCCAACTTGACGAACGAGACCAACCAAGACCCGGAGAGTATCCAATAAATCCGATTGGTCAAGCGTGCCACATTCATGATGTTGCGTATGAAAGTAAAGATTAACAACAATGACATATTGCAGATGTGAAGTTGATTCACTCGTTAAATTCCATACAAAATAAATCTCTCAGAGATAAACTTGTTAGCTTCCTAGTAAAATCTGCGATGAAAGGTAAACTAATGCTAGGAGCCGGTAATTAATCATATATAACTACTATGGTGGAATCGATTTGTTATAGCCCAAGAGGATATTGGAGGGGTAGAGCAGCGATTAGTAAACTTGCTGAAGCAGCAAATGTCTCACGTTCCGTTGCTAAAGATTGGTTAGCACAGCAGGCAATATGGCAAATTTATCTACCACCACCTAAAAATATTCAGTACGCACATTTTGATGTCAGCGTTCCCAATGAAGTTCATCAGGCAGACATTTTATTTTTACCACATGATACTATTAAAACACGTAGACGTCAATCACGCACATACAAGTACGCGTTAACTGTCGTTGACGTTGCAAGTAGATATAAAGAAGCAGAGCCGTTATCAACTTAAACATCAGCTGAAGTTGCATCTGCTTTTGAATGAATTTATCAACGAGGTGGTCTACGATGGCCACAACTACTACAGGATGATCCTGGCAAAATATTTCTTGGTACAGTATCATCTCTGATGAAAAAAACATAATGTCAAAATCAGACGAGGACATACCGCAGTTCATCGCGATCAGGCAATCGTTGAACGATTTAATCACACTTGCTAAGCGGTTATTTGGATATCAACATGCAAAGGAAATATCCATTGACCTTAAGTCCCTGAACAAAGTTCAGGCGGACAAAAGATCTCGTGCATGGGTTGCAAGACTACCAAGTGTAATAGCTGCGTTAGATAATGAAATTACTCGTGCAACTTCCATGAAACCCATCAGCGCGATCAAACAAAAACAAATATACCAATACAACGATGTGACTCTTCCTCAAAACAATCAGTACTGGGTAATGTGACTGTAAAATATGTTAGGACCATTTGGTTTAATTACTTGTGTGTTAAAATTTGAATTCTTTTTATTTCATTTTTGTATCATTGTATATTATTATGATGATGATTATGTTCACGGGATCTGATATTTTTGAAAGAAACATCGTGTTTATTTAGAACGTAAATATGACTCTCGGCTTGCGTAAGCATTATTTTAGATTGCCGACTGGATAAACAACCGGCGTAAACGACTGGTTGCGGCCAAGGTCATTTTCTAAGCATATGTGATTACATCGTGTACTGCGATTGTTGGATGATGAAATAAGCACGCGTTCGTCGTGCGCGTGCATGAAATGACGTCTTAGTTCGGTTTCAAAACACTTAGGTCCCTGTGAAATAGTCAGAACCGTTCCTATACCTTGAGAAGAAGATATTAATTTTCTTGTGCTGGAAAGAGTTTATTTTTCTTTACATCTGTAGAGCTCGAGATGTGTCTTGTTATAGATAACAGCTATAGGAGTTGATCTACTTTTTAAATAATATTTTTTTTTTCCTGGAGAACTACAGAAGTGGTTTAGGACAAAGTCATTCAGTGAAATTCATTCTAAATTGGAATCGTACAGTACAAATTGTGGTTCAACCTGAAATTCTGGAAATTTGTGTAAAGACTTCATCTGACGTCATCGTCCTCCATCTTGGAACCAACTTGAGATTCAAACTTGATTCAGTTAGAACTGTTTATTGATAGGACTTATATATTTTCACAATTCTAGGATAAATGTTTGGATTTTCTTCACAAACCGTAAGTCCTATTTCATATTTTCACCTTTTCACCGTGTTTTCTAGGGAAATAAATTATTTTTGTTAAAACTTACAAAGCTTGTTGTCTTCACTCTTTTCTTTTGTTACTTTTGAACGAGCCGATACGTAATAGATATTTATATGAACCCGATGAACTTGAAGATTGTCAAAAAAAGAGCGACTGATCCTATTTGGAGTGTGACCACACATAAAATTTCCAGCCTGCAATCTACAGACTAGATTAAACTGCTCCTCAACGTGGATTTGTACGCAAACAGTTACAAGTAATTCCTGAAGATACACAATTACCACCACTTTCACTTCTGTAAAAGCAGAACACTAGCACCCCTACGTCGATTACACTCAAGACAGGTCAATATCACATTTTCACTTGTGTGACCAAGATTACTTTTAATTCTCTCCACAGTGAATTGTTTTGGATTATTATTCGAATATTGCCACAACATTGCTGTATTACAACTCACACAATGATTATTCGGTTGTTGTTTCAGTATCATGATAAAATCAATATCGAGATCAAAATAATTTTTATTGTTTTTGTCAGATTGATAATAACCAACTAATTTTTTCTTGACAACATCTTTAATGTTTCTATCAGTTATTTCCTCGGTTTTCACGTGATCTATTACAACTCTCTTCAGCTGAGATATATTTTTTACTCTCGACACCACTAGATAAACTAAAGTTGACCATTCAGTCCGATCCTCGACAATACAGATATTTGTATCAGAAATAGTTAATTCCTGTGACGAGTGAATCGTCATAGCGTACCCTAACGTCCACGGTGACTTATACACCGTTAACGCGTTCTCAACTGAGCTAACATCAGCAACAACAATATCATTAAGAATGAGTTTTTGTTTCTCATTCGTTCCTGGAATATCAACTTTTATATTCTGTTTTCGTGTATCTGCTGGGCGATAACAAAAAGGAACAGGCAGATCTGCAAATCTTTCCTTAAATAATTTCTTTTGAAGTGTATCACGAAATATCTTCCGACTTGCGACTATCAAATCAGTGGGCTTCCATAAATTCCAAAAATCATTCATTGTAATCTCTGGAATTATTTCACGCATTATCTTACACTGAATTTTTTCTGGCTGTAGTCTGATAAATCTTTTAAATTCTTTCAGTGGTTCATCAAGAGCTCTATAAGCATCAGTTATCTCTTCGTAATAATCAACGATCTTTTTCAGCCATTCATGTGGCGATGATCCAACAAATGGTGGTGGTGGACCATGATCACCACATATGATAATCGCAGTATTTCTCTTTAACAACCAAAAGAGAAATAGTTTTAATACCTCCAACGATACCGTACAGATCTCATCCCAAATAATAGTCTTAGGAATATGTCTCACACCCATTCGCACAGGAGTCCACGTATCTCCCTTCCATCGGAAAAAACTGTGATATGTACACGAATTAACTCCACGTTCGTTCATTTCTCGTGCAAGTCAAAACAATCATATCGGCGGATTTATTTAATCGTCGGAATAATTCAATCGCACGTGTTGTTTTACCAGAACCACCGCACCCGTTGAGATAAACAGTCTTATGACGGGTTACAGGGTCAAACACAGATCGGGCCGATGATAATTCCAATAAACAACTATTTTTTACAAAATATTTCCTCTGGTCCTGTAATCGGCTGATACAGAATAATCAAGAATTTGTTCTCGTTTTATTCTCCACGATCCCCAATCAGCGTTATTGGAAATTTTAAACTGTTTCAATGATTCTGTGTATTTTTTATTGATATAAAATGAATCTGTTGAGACTCTAACCGTGGTATCAGAAAATCTATTTATCATCGATAATAAATTTATCGAAACATACGCAAGCATCGAAGATCTTAAATGAGTAAACTGCGGTGATTCACCATCAGTTTAGCTCAATATTGTACCTAATTTAGTTCCATCAGATAAATAAACATTTTCTCGGTTTATAAAAGTGCCTCTCTCTGTTGTATCAGCAATTATAAAATCCAATTCCACATCATCCATGATTAATCTACAACAATGTCGTTTGTGATCATATGAGCCACCTTGGGTAAATTTACCAATTTATTTTTCTGCCGAGATCCTTTGTGAGTTTAGTTTCATAATCAGTTATATCAGGATTTTCATCATCAGAGTACTTCTTTTGCGGCGGTAACCAAACTTGTTTCTGCTGACGATATGATATAATTGCTTCAGTGAATGTCGATGACACCAAAATTCCCGTATCAATCATATACCTAACTAAAACTGTTGGAACCCAACATTTTTCTGAAAAATGTCTCCTAAACCAACCATAAACAACCAGATGGAGATTCCGTGCTAACTCGAATAACATAATTTTAGCAAATCCGGTTAGGACAAAATCAGGTAAAGGTTCATTTATCGCAACTCTGGTCATCTCGTGTGTTTGATGTCCAAATCTTTTGAAATACTCAGAACATTCTCCGTTTCCGAGAAAACTTCCGGGATAATATGCAACCATATCAACCGATATAACATCTTTATAATCGTATTTATTATTCCATAATCAGCCGTGTCCGTATTCGATACAACTACTTTGGATATCTTCAAGAAATTCCAATCGTGTTGGTTTCCATAAATTTTTCTTCTGAGCAGCATGTGTAGCAACTGACGGAACGGTAAAACAATTACTGAGTAATCTTTCGATAACATCAGTATCGTTCGTGTATTTCAACGCAAGATTTTTCATTTCGTCGTGGAGATATTCTGTACGATACATATCTCCATTTAGGCTGTGTAAACTGATTATAGTTCACAGATTCGGAACTCTGAAGCAACAGGGTCACTCTTACTGATATTTCTGATAAAATCAAATATATCGCTGCTATAGAATTTAACGGTTCGATTTTGTGGAAATATTGTTATATCCAAAGTCCACGCATGTGCATTATGATCAATAATTTCTATCAAAGTTCCATTTCTTTTATATTTAGATTCGTATAAAATCTCTCTGTTAATATCTTCACTCTTATTGGAAATCTTGATTTTCTTTCCAGTTCAGCAACATCTTTGATAGACGCTCCGGTATCTTTAACTGTTTCTACCCACTCGTTTATTTTTACGCCTTAGATCCATTAAATCGTTTCCTCGTTTCGCATTTGTGAAATGTTCTGTAACTCGCTCAGGAACACAATTCAGGCGAGAAATTTTCATTGGTAGAAGTTTATGGAAGTTGGGTTTATCATTCAATGGATATATCGGATAAAGAACTGCCGTTACATGATATGCTCGTTCATAATAAGGTCTATCAATTTCAGTCAGTATTCCTGGTTTTGAATTTTTATTTCTCGTTACAATACATCCACTATGACCCTGACGAGACAACCGAACAGGATCACGTTTGTCACGGATAATCCATGTGTCTTCGTCTGTTGCTACGATAAATTTTATTTGAAAAAATATATTTTCATGCAGCGTCGAGATAATCAATAATTGGCGCTGCTCGTTTATCATTCGATGAAGCATTGACAACACCATCGGCAACGCCACCGGTGTCGCATGCAATTCTTAATGTTGACCATACATGAGCTGCACCATCATTGCGAAATTCTCTCTTGGCTTCACTGATACGATTGATTAAAGTTTTATTTGTTAAATCAACCAAAGCTCGCCTTGGTAATTGAGGGGTTATTCTGTCGCGATCGAATCTGGCTTTAGAGGGCTTAATCACAGATAATCTCATAAATTCCTCCATTTTATAATTAAGCCATATATATATTTAAATTGAAGATTAATTAATCACACACATACACACACACACACACACA